>JAMQGT020012534.1:0-60661 GCA_024447675.2 Pterophyllum scalare | reverse complement strand
AGTAACATTATGATGTTGTGTGAATTTTTTTTTTTTAGCAAAACTTTGCTCTTACCCTGCTGATTGAAACTTCACACTCTGCTCTTACTGGTGCAATGTGCAATTAATGAAGATTGACCACCAGGCTGGTCCATTTTGGCCATGAAAGCTCCCGCATTGAAATGACAGGTCTTTCACTTTCTCTGTCCAGCCCCTGTATATATATATATATATATATATATATATATATATATATATATATATATATATATATATATATATATATATATATATATATATATGTATATATATATATATATATATATATACACACACAAACGCACATGTATATATACATAAAGTCTAATGCTTTATACTGTATGTGTGTTACAGAGCAGTCAGCTAATGGTGATGTGGTGTATTCCTCAGTGAAAGCAGGTAACATTTACATACGTATGTGTGTGGGTGTGTGTCTCACATATTGTAGGTGACTCACACATTACAGTTGTCTCACTCATTGAAGGGGTCTCACAAATTGTAGGTGATTCATAAATTGTAGGTGATTCATAAATTGTAGGTGATTCATAAATTGTAGGTGTCTCGCACATTGTAGGTGACTAATACATTGTAGGTGTCTCACACATTGTAGGTGACTCATACATTGCAGGTGTCTCACACATTGCAGGTATCTCACACGTAGCATGTGACTCACACATTGTAGGTGACTCACACATTGTAGGTGACTCACACGTAGCAGGTGACTCACACATTGTAGGTGACTCACACATTGCAGGTGACTCACACATTGTAGGTGTCTCACATATTGTAGGTGACTCACACATTGTAGGTGTCTCACACATTGTAGGTGACTCACACATTGTAGGTGTCTCACATATTGTAGGTGACTCACACATTGTAGGTGTCTCACACACTGTAGGTGTCTCACACATTGTAGGTGACTCACACATTGTAGGTGACTCACACATTGTAGGTGACTCACACATTGTAGGTTACTCACACATTGTAGGTGTCTCACACATTGCAGGTGTCTCACACGTAGCAGGTGACTCACACATTGTAGGTGACTCACACATTGCAGGTGACTCACACATTGTAGGTGTCTCACATATTGTAGGTGACTCAAACATTGTAGGTGTCTCACACATTGTAGGTGTCTCACATATTGTAGGTGACTCACACATTGTAGGTGTCTCACACACTGTAGGTGTCTCACATATTGTAGGTGACTCACACATTGTAGGTGACTCACACATTGCAGGTGACTCACACATTGTAGGTGTCTCACATATTGTAGGTGACTCACACATTGTAGGTGTCTCACACATTGTAGGTGACTCACACATTGTAGGTGTCTCACATATTGTAGGTGACTCACACATTGTAGGTGTCTCACACACTGTAGGTGTCTCACATATTGTAGGTGACTCACACATTGTATGTGACTCACACATTGTAGGTGACTCACACATTGTAGGTGACTCACACATTGTAGGTGTCTCACACATTGCAGGTGTCTCACACGTAGCAGGTGACTCACACATTGTAGGTGACTCACACATTGCAGGTGACTCACACATTGTAGGTGTCTCACATATTGTAGGTGACTCAAACATTGTAGGTGTCTCACACATTGTAGGTGTCTCACATATTGTAGGTGACTCACACATTGTAGGTGTCTCACACACTGTAGGTGTCTCACATATTGTAGGTGACTCACACATTGTAGGTGACTCACACATTGCAGGTGACTCACACATTGTAGGTGTCTCACATATTGTAGGTGACTCACACATTGTAGGTGTCTCACACATTGTAGGTGACTCACACATTGTAGGTGTCTCACATATTGTAGGTGACTCACACATTGTAGGTGTCACACACTGTAGGTGTCTCACATATTGTAGGTGACTCACACATTGTAGGTGTCTCAGACATTGCAGGTGACTCACACATTGTAGGTGTCTCACACATTGTAGGCGACTCACATCTTGTAGGTGTCTCACACATTGTAGGTGTCTCATATATTGTAGGTAACACACACACTGTAGGTGATTCATAAATTGTAGGAGATTCATAAATTGTAGGTGTCTCATACATTGTAGGTGTCTCACAAATTGTAGGTGATTCATAAATTGTAGGTGACTCACAGATTGCAGGTGATTCATGAATTGTAGGTGATTCATAAATTGTAGGTGACTCACACATTGTAGGTGTCTCACACATTGCAGGTGACTCACACATTGTAGGTGTCTCACACACTGCAGGTGATTCATAAATTGTAGGTGATTCATAAATTGTAGGTGACTCACACATTGTAGGCGACTCACACATTGTAGGTGTCTCACATGTTATAGGTGACTCATACATTGTAGGTGTCTCACACATTGAAGGTGTCTCACACAATGCAGGTGTCTCACACATTGTAGGTGACTCACACATTGTAGCTGTCTCATAAATTGTAGGTGATTCATAAATTGTAGGTGATTCATAAATTGTAGGTGACTCACATATTGTAGGTGTCTCACACATTGCAGGTGTCTCACACACTGTAGGTGATTCATAAATTGTAGGTGTCTCACACATTTCAGGTGTCTCACATCTTGTAGGTGACTCACACATTGTAGCTGACTCACACATTGTAGGTGACTCATAAATTGTAGGTGACTCACACATTGTGGGTGTCTCACACGTTGTAGGTGACTCACACATTGTAGGTGTCTCACACATTGTAGGTGACTCACACATTGCAGGTGTCTCACACATTGTAGGTGACTCAGAAATTGTAGGTGACTCACACATTGTAGGTGTCTCACACATTGTAGGTGACTCACACATTGTAGGTGACTCACACATTACAGGTGTCTCACATATTGTAGGTGACTCACATTGTCGGTGACTCACACCTTGTAGGTGTCTCACACATTGTAGGTGACTCACACATTGTAGGTGTCTCACACATTGTAGGTGACTCACACATTGTCGGTGACTCACACCTTCTAGGTGTCTCACACATTTCAGGTGTCTCACATCTTGTAGGTGACTCACACATTGCAGGTGTCTCACACATTGCAGGTGTCTCACATATTGCAGGTGTCTCACACATTGTAGGTGACTCATACATTGTAGTTGTCTCACATATTGCAGGTGACTCACACATTGTAGGTGACTCATACATTGTAGGTGGCACACACATTGCAGGTGTCTCACATTTTGCAGGTGTCTCACACATTGTAGGTAACTCACACACTGTAGGTGATTCATAAATTGTAGGAGATTCTTAAATTGTAGGTGTCTCACACATTGTAGGTGACTCACACATTGTAGGTGTCTCACATATTGTAGTTGATTCACACATTGTTGGTGACTCACACATTGTAGGTGTCTCACATCTTGTAGGTGTCTCACACATTGCAGGTGTCTCACACATTGTAGGTGTCTCACACCTTGTAGGCGTCTCACATCTTTAGGTGTCTCACACATTGTAGGTGTCTCATATATTGTAGGTGACTCACACATTGTAGGTGTCTCACACATTGCAGGTGTCTCACACATTGTAGGTGACTCACACATTACACGTGTCTCACACATTGTAGGTGACTCACACATTGCAGGTGTCTTACACATTATAGGTGACTCATACATTGTAGGTGACTCACACACTGTAGGTGATTCATAAATTGTAGAAGATTCATACATTGTAGGTGTCTCACACATTGCAGGTGTCTTACACATTGCAGGTGACTCATACATTGTAGGTGTCTCACACATTGTAGGTGACTCATAAATTGTAGAAGATTCATACATTGCAGGTGTCTTACACATTGCAGGTGACTCATACATTGTAGGTGTCTCACACATTGTAGGTGACTCATAAATTGTAGGTGACTCATACATTGCAGGTGACTCATACATTGTAGGTGACTCATTAATTTTAGGTGACTCATACATTGTAGGTGTCTCACGTATTGCAGGTGTCTCACACATTGCAGGTGACTCACACATTGCACTGGTGTAAGAAACCTAAAATGGTTTTGGAGGCATGTAGGGTCGCATTCTTCTTGTGGTTTGTCCAGAGGCAAAAAGGAATCTTTTAAACTAGTCTCTAGAATTGTTTGAAATTTGGTCGTAAAGATTATTAAAGATTACTGCCTTAGATTTTGCATTACAGCATTTGTCTTTTCTTCAGTTTTGGTTGGAACTTGATCAGTAAAGCATTAAACACTGGGCATCACCCTTATATTCAAGACATCTCCAATGCTGCACTGATGCACCAGGATGTAGTCTACGAGGTGCCAGTGTTTGGACTGGGTTGTCTTCAGCCTGTCCTTCTGCTGAAAGATCTTTTTAATGACGAGAAGATGGTGTTAAGTGCAGAATGCCATAAACAGATGCCCATGGTTGTTGCAGCTGCCCACACCATGTCTGTCAGTACTTCTTTACAAATTGGTGAGTCACGATGCCTAACCCTGGCATTAAAGTCGCCTAGAACGATGACCTTCGTCTTCAGCAAGGGCTTGGTACGGAAAGCTACGCAGTTCAGAATAGAATCTGTTGTTATAAAATTGCTCCATTTGAGGGTTTGGGGTGTACACAGTGAAGAGAGTGATGTTTTGTTTGTTACCAACCAGAAGATGCACAGCTATGATGCAATCCGAGTGACCCCTGGGCAGTTCTACTAGCCCCAGGGATGTCTCTCTGTTTTGGTTTACCCTGACCAGAAAAGGTTATAGCCTGTGCCGTGTTCATTTAGACTAGCTTCACCAGAGAAGGTGAGCTTGAGCTTTTGGGCCACAAGTGCAGAACAGCACTCTGGACAGTTGCTGTCATCTGTGTCTTGCATGGTTCTGACCTTCCAACAAGCAAGTTTGAGTTTTCCTCTGCTGGTTGGGCTAAGTGGAAAAGACCTGCTCTTTTGATTTTATGACTGGGTTTTGAGGAGATAAGCTTTGGTGTTTAATGTTATTTTCAACTAATGAATAGAAATCATCTAGATCAACATTTCATATTGCTGTTTTTTTAGACCCTCCTGACATAAACAATATGCTATCAGAATTTTATATTTTATAATTTTATATATCAGGAGATATAAAATAATTGTAGATGACACGCCTCAAAGACCATTTGGATCAGTAATAATTTTAAAAAGGTTATTTTTGTTTCTATCCAACATGTTCAGGTTGAGGGTTGGGGTCATCACTAACAGTGACTCAGGGGGAGTTGGGGGCTTTTGTGTATGTGGAAATGAGCCTCTTTATGTTCAGGTAAATGATCAAAGAATCAAATTCATATTTTGTGTATCTTTCACAAACTGCTGCTGAGGCTCAGATGGAGAAACAAGTGTTGATGAAACTCTGAGTTCTAATCTGACCAATCAGAGAGTCAAAGCTGAAGCTGCAGTTACTTAATTCATGTTTTTGTCTTCAGGTCATACTGAGGTCACCTATGGTCAGGTGGTCTTAAAAAATAAGAAGAAAGCTGGGAGGATGACAGGTAACTATGACAACCACTCCTGGAACTTATTCATCAACTTCAAAATAATTTCAACAACTTCACATTATAATTCCTCCAAGAGCCTGTAGGGGGAGCTAGAGACATGACTGAACTCAGACTAAAATGGTGGTGTTGCACACAGACACACACAGTCTAATCTTTATACTGTAACTGTGTGTTACAGAGTCGGCTGATGGTGAAGTTGTGTATTCTTCAGTGAGAGCAGGTAACATTTACATACGTGTGTGTGTGTGTGTGTGTGTGTGTGTTAGTGAAGGTCAGAGGTGAACAGCAGGATTCAGTGATGTTTGTCTCTGACAGGAAACTGAGGACACACTCAGCCTGATGGAGGAGCTTCACACCACCAGGCTGATCTACGCTCCTCCTAAACTCTGATGGATGTCTTATTGCAGCTCCTGCTGTAGGCTTGTGTCATTGTTACTGTCTGCTGACCTGAAGGCTCCATTTTATCTGGAGGGCTGGGGGGGGACAGGCAACAGGTCTATGTTTTTCTTACAAGCATGAAATATAATCAGCCTTTATGTGCTCAGTGTACAGACATGAAACATTTTCATTAACATAGCAAAAACAACCTAATTATAAGGGAAAAAATATTTACAGTAATTTGGAAAGATTCAAACTATAATCAAGTGAAATAATTTGCCAGCTCAGTAAGATAATTACACTTGGGAAGAATTCTTGATATAAGACAAAATATCTAGACTTTAGACAAGTGAAAAATAACTTAAAACTAAAAAGCTTGAAGTGTCACTCACTTATTGACTCACCGAGAAATAATGGAACACAGTCTAAATGAGGAATATTGTATACAAAATTAAGTGAAACAAGAATAATTCTAAATCATTCAATATTTTTGGTTTCATGGTCCTGGGCCCTGTGCCCAGTATTTTGTGTTTTATTCTTTTAGGTTTTGTTTTCATTGAGTTTCTGTTATGTTCCTAGTTTGTTTGGTTTTGATTATCCATCATAGTTACTTGTCCTGTTATTAGATATGATTATTTACATATTGATTTCCTACAGTAGTTCCCTTCGTTACTGTCCCCCCTAGTCTCTGTGTTCTAGTGTGCGTCCTTTAACTCTGTCGTCTATCTGTCTACCTGTCCAACCCAGTGTAATTGTTTAATATTATCTTGTCCCTTTTCTCTCAATAAAACCATGTTAAGTTTCAGTCTTGTCTGCTGAGTCCTGCATTCCAGGTCCACACTCCCTGGCCACACAGTAGTGATGGTGAGATGAAGCTTCATGAAGCACTGAAGCTTTCCAGTCAATCAATGAACCCATTGTGTTTTGCTGCCCGTTATATTTCAAATTGCACACCAAACCCACGATTCCTGACTCAGTCACGTGGTATTGCCACATATGTAACAGACACAAACCTGGACACAAAAATCCCCCAAATCTCCCTTGATTACTCAATACATGCCTCGACACAGAACACATCTCTACCACAGAGCACGTGTGACAAAAACAAATCGTGAAACTCTTCATTCCAAGTACTTTATTAATTCAAATGTACTCAAACTAACCTGCCAATGCTTCTTTCAGTGTTGTTTATTTCTCAATTTAAGAGAAAAGCACGTAAAACAAGAGCAACTAAAAACATTTTTTGAATTAAAGAATTGCTACTTATACGTTTTCTGTCTCAAAATAAAGCATTTACATCAAATCAGTTCAAATGGAGAGTAAATTATCCAGCAAGCTTTATTGGAATTGCTTATCCAAAAATTCAACAATAGCTTAAAGCATTGCACACATGCAATTTGTTTTGCAGCCAAAAGCAAGAATAAATAAATGTATAAAACAATCAAGCATACAACACATACAACCAGGAACACAATCAGCTAAAATAATTCAAAAAGTTAATAGTATTGGGAATAAAAGAGAATTTAAATCTGTTTGTTCTGCACTGTGGCAGAGTACCTCCTTCCTGAAGGCAATACCATGGTTCTTACCATGGTTACTATGGTTTTATCATGGTTTAATTATAGTTAAACCACTTTAAAACCATAGTAATAAACCATGGTTTCCATGGTGCCCAAAAAACCTTGACAACTATGAAAAACCGGAAACCAAGGTAAACCACGGTTATTTAACCATAGTAGATCCATGGTTAATTTTCATAAGGGCCTTGAGATGGTTCTACTCCTTCATTGGAGTCCAGCTGTGTTTAATTAACCTGATTGGACTTGATTAGGAAAGGCACACACCTGTCTATATGAGACCTCACAGCTCACAGTGCTGTCAGAGCAAATGAGAACCATGAGGTGGAAGGAACTGCCCAAGGAGCTCAGAGACAGAATTGTGGCAAGAACAGATCTGGCCAAGGTGACAGAAGAATTTCTGCAGCACTCAAGGTTCCTAAGAGCACAGTGGCCTCCATAATCCTTAAATGGAAGAAGTTTGGGACCACCAGAACTCTTCCTAGACCTGGCCGTCCAGCCAAACTGAGCAATGGTGGGAGAAGAGCCTTGGTGAGAGAGGTAAAGAAGAACCCAAAGATCACTGTGGCTGAGCTCCAGAGATGCAGTAGGGAGATGGGAGAACATTCCACAAAGTCAACTATCACTGCAGCCCTCCACCAGTCGGGGCTTTATGGCAGAGCGGCCCGACGGAAGCCTCTCCTCAGTGCAAGACATATGAAAGAAACACATGAAGGACTCCCAGACTATGAGAAATAAGATTCTCTGGTCTGATGAGACCAAGATTGAACTTTTTGGTGTTAATTCTAAGCGGTATGTGTGGAGAAAACCAGGCACTGCTCATCACCTGCCCAATACAATCCCAACAGTGAAACATGGTGGGGGCAGCATCATGCTGTGGGGGTGTTTTTCAGCTGCAGGGACAGGACGACTGGTTGAAGGAAAGATGAATGTGGCCAAGTACGGAGATATCCTGGAAGAAAACCTCTTCCAGAGTGCTCAGGACCTCAGACTGGGCCGAAGGTTCACCTTCCAACAACACAATGACCCTCAGCACACAGCTAAAATAACAAAGGAGTGGCTTCACAACAACTCTGTGACCATTCTTGACTGGCCCAGCCAGAGCCCTGACCTAAACCCAACTGAGCATCTCTGGAGAGACCTGAAAATGGCTGTCCACCAACGTTCACCATCCAACCTGAGGGAGCTGGAGAGGATCTGAAGGAAGAATGGCAGAGGATCCCCAAATCCAGGTGTGGAAAACTTGTTGCATCATTCCCAAGAAGACTCATGGCTGTACGAGCTCAAAAGGTGCTTCTACTCAATACTGAGCAAAGGGTCTGAATACTTATGACCATGTGATATTTCACTTTTTCTTTTTTAATACATTTGTAAACATTTCTGGTTTTTTGTGTCGAGATGGGGTGCTGAGTGTACATTAATGAGAAATAAAATGAACTTTTTTGATTTTAGCAAACGGCTGCAATGAAACAAAGAGTGAAACATTTAAAGGGTCTGAATACTTTAATACTTTCTGTACCCACTGTATGCTCACCTTTCTCTTCTCCCAGTTCATCTCCTCACAGCTCCGTGCTGCCTCGCCTTCTCTCTGCTTCACCCATTAATCATGCAGGAAGTGACAGCATGACAGTGTTGCCAACTTAGCAACTTTATTGCTAGATTTAATGACTTTTCAGAAAGCGCTGGAGACTTTTTTTCCCAAAAGCAACTAGAGACAAATGTAGCAACTTTTTCCGATGAGGTCACCAACTTTTGGAGAGCTTTGTTAAGCTGAAATCCTCTGCTGTTGCTGTGTTTTGTGTACACACAGCCTTCGTACTGCGTCTGTTCATACACTTTAGTTAGCTTTAGCTTTGACTCAGAAGTGCCTTTTTGTTTTTACCTTTGGGAAGAAAAAATATCGAGCTATATATCGTATATCGCCATTCAGCTAAAAAATATTGAGAGATTACTTTTGGTCCATATCGCCCAGCCCTGGTAGTAGTCCGTCTTTCCTCTGACACTGTTAAACAGCAGCGAGGCTGCAGCTCAAACAGTCGGACTGTCATGGTGTGGGGGTGCTTGCTGTGTCCCTTCTGGCTGGGCAGGGTTTTCCCAGGAGGTGGAGTTTCAACTACACACACCTGGTCTTCATCACGCCACGGTATTTAAGGAGCAGTGAGGTCATCCAGTCTCCACCAGATTGTCGTCGCACTTCTGTGGATCGCTTGGCAAAGTGGACTGAAGGACTTCAGATTTCCGCTCTGTGCTACTTGTCGATATGGATCATTTTTCCCTTTTTGAACCCACCATCAACCGGCCTGCCTGCTCGCCCTTCGATGCTCGGGAACCACAGGATGCACCCCCACACTCTGGTATTCCCCGCCCTGCAACCTTTACCCTGGACCCACAGTGAGCATTAACCCAGCTACCCTCAGTTGTTTTTTGCCTCTCTGACACAGTGACCCTGCTAATCCCTTCTCTTCTCCTTCCCAGCAAACCCTGCCTCCCTGGCCTCCCTCCCAGCACCAGTCTCCTCCACATAATAAAGCCTCTTGTCTATGAAGCTGTGTTTGTGGTCTCTGCAGTCTGGGTCCTTAACCACCGGCTCACGAGCCATGACACAAAGTCAAATTATCTGAAAGCTCGTTTAAAGGAATAATTAGAATGATTGACCTTCAATCAGCTCTGAGTGAAAAAGCCATCATCAGCAGAGGAATATGAGGAGGAAAGATCAGCATCACCCACTCAGTCCTCAGTTACCCAACTCCAGTTTTCATGAAGCCATAATAAAGCTAACAACAAACCTGCTTTGTGGAACACGTCCCAGGCAGAACATCTCAGTGAGGTTTAGTTAGCTGCTAGCAGAGGAAGAACAAGCTGCATCTTCGTGTTTGTGAGCATCACAGAGATTCACTGAGGAGCTGAAACAAGCTGATCCACAAACTGTTCAGATTCCCATCGAGAGAAAGGAGTCATCTTTATCCAGACAGCCGGGAGAAGACTCTCTGAAGCGCATAGCTGAAGGGGTGAGCTGAGGAGGACACACATGCAGCATCACATGATCCACTTTATTATCTATTTAGCCAATTTACTCCCTCCAGATAACCATAAAGATGTGTGTGTGTATGTCCACAGAGAAGAAGAAGGACCACATACAGACCTGAGCTCTGAGAAAAACTCCTGTTTCTCTGTTCCTGTGATCACATGAAGGATAAAGCAACTAAAACCCCACCTGTCAACACCATCAGCATTTCCTCACTGAACCACACAGCAGAGGGACTTACACACACACACACACACACACACATTATGACACACATTATAACACACTCAGATACCTTCTACAGCCTGAAACTCTTTATGTCTTCGATACATCCTGACACCAAAGACAACAGCCACAGCGAGACCAGGAGAACCAGGAGAACTGAGAGAACCATTGGCCAGACGGGACCTTCTGTAATCAGCACAAACACAAACAACCACAATAATTTGTTGTGAATTCATGTCAGAGTTCACTTATATTCTAAATCTTGACAGCACTGACCTTTGACCTTCAGCTGTACTTCAATCTGGGTCAGATCTTGTCCAAACCTGCGGGTGGTGCAGGTGTAGGTTCCACTGTCAGAGACTGTAGGGTTCCTCAGAGTGAGGCCGAGGTCTCCAGTCTGCAGAGCGTCAGCTCTCATTGATGTTCGGTTGGTGTAACGATCGTTTTGTTCATTCAGATCATCTCCGCTCTGCAGACGCACGTGGACGGTTGGGACCTTAAACTCTTTTCGATCCCACACTGCTGCAGAGGCGTTACTGGAAGCAGAAACTGGGACCTGACAGGGCAGCAGGACAGACTCCTTCCAGTTATACACCTCCACCCCTGAGGCATGCTGGGAAACTGAGGAGAGAAACATTCAAAAGGTGAGTACTTTGAATAGAGAGAATACACAGACTCACACACACACGCACGCATGCACAGACACACACATGCACGCACAGACACACACATGTACGCACAGACACAGACACACACACACACACACACACACCGCACGCACGCACAGACACAGACACACACACACACACATGCACGCACAGACACACACACACACACACGCACGCACAGACACACACACACACACACACACGCAGGCACAGACACACACACACACACGCACACACACACTCGCACACACACACACACACACACACACACACACACAGGCACAGACACACACACACACACGCACACACACACACTCGCACACACACTCGCACACACACACACACACACACACACAGGTTTTGGTGTGTTTTCCAGCCACTGGGACGTTGTAGCGTTTGCAGGTCCAAAAAACCTGATCAGGGTTCAGTCTGCTCTGCATCACGGTGACATCAGCATCGAAGGAGCTCTGACAGCAGGATTCACCATGGCAACAGGTAAACAAAGAGGGGAGTCCTGTATGATGAAGTAGGTTCAGGTTATCCAGGATCTCCTTTCCCTCCCTGGCTTCTTTTATCCTCACCTTATGGATCAGGCTCAGAGGTCAGTTGAAGGTAAGTCACTAGGTCAATTCAGCTTTTGTCAGTCTATGATAAAGGCGGGGTTTGCAGCGTGGGACCAATCAGAATCACGAACAGGTGTTCTGGCAGCAGAGTGACTGATTTCACAAAGATAAAAGTGTAATATTATAAGAATATGAAGAGTTTAGACTCAGACTGGAAACAGGAGGCATTCATGATAGAAGAAAAGAACTGCACAGCAGGGATCTACATCCTAATTATGAAAAACAAGCCAAGAGGCCGAGAAGGAGAAGTCCACACAGGAGGAGCCGAGCAGCAGGCGGAGCAAAGTGAAGTGGGGTGTATCAGTTAAACTGCCCTCACCTTTGAGAGCAAAGATACCTGAGGGTGTGGGAAATATTCAGAGCAGCGGCGCAAAAAGGGGTTATGCTCTATATTCATTATGAGGGGGGAATTTTCTGTATTTAACAGCTGTGCATATGAAATGATCAATAACAGAGGCACAGCACTGCTGAGGCGCCCCTGTGCTGCTTCACCTCCCCTCCGTGTTATTATGAATCGTGCTATCATCTGAGGACAGGTAGCTAAAGATGGAGAGGCAACAAAGGGAGCTCTCCGGGGCTCAAAACAGAAAGCAGACGAGGCAGAGGGATGAAGACGTTGTCGGGATGAAGTCGGTAAGTTGTGTCAGTGTATCAAGAGGACGCTTTTAAATACTCAGGTTAGCTCAAGTTACTAGGAGGAAAGTAACAGGTCACTGCAACTGTGTGCTGTAGTTATAATATAACAATAAAGGAACTTGTAATAATTGATACAGATAACTTAAGGAGCTCGGCAGTGATACACTGGAGTTTAATGACTACAGTGCTGCTGTGATGTATCTTCAGAATTGTATATGTGTTGCTGTATTTTTTAAACTTACTGAACACAAAGTTCATCTCAAATAAAAGCCTGAGTAGGGTCTCCCCACCTAGGCTGCTGCCCCCGCGACCCGACCCCTGATAAACAGAAGAAAACGGATGGATGGAAAATAAAAGCCTGTCATAGAATTCTGTATTTCATAAGTTTATGAAAAAGTGAGAGCTGCACACAGCTGTGTGTGTGTGGGGGGGGGGGTATATCTGAGCCCATGATTCAGAGCTAGCAGTAGTTCCAGAGTGATGGGTGGCGAGTGTGGCTGGGAAACAAAAGGAATCCATTAGTGTCATGAGTGAATGAACAGAGCCGTCATGGAGTGTGACGCAGATGCAGGACAGTGGAGCTCTGTGTCAGCGGTGGCTGGCTCCAGAGGAACAAGCCCACACAAAGGAGCTCCACACAAACTGCACCCACTGTTGTGTCTGTGGAGGCAGAGAAAGACTTCCATTCACAGGCGAAAGTTTCTCAGACTGACGCTGAGTGACGGCACGCCCTGAACCTGGAACACCTTTCCATCTACCTGCGCACACCTCCACACGGATGATGATGAAGAATGATGTCCGCATGGATCACTACACCTGTCCTGCACGTCCATATTAACACAGGAAGCTCTAAACCTTTACCCCCTGTACCTGTGTATGCTGACCGCACACCTCAGTCAGAGCTCTGAGGACCATTCCAAAGTAGAACGTCATCTGATGATCATCAGGAACGATGATCCAGCAGATGTGAGAGTTTCTGCTCTAAACTGTGAGCAGTGATCGAGCTGCATCCCGAGTGTGAAAGCAGACACTTTAACACAAGGCTGCTGAAATCAACTCAGCTACACACACACAAACTTATTACAGAGTAACAAACCTGATTTACATCATGTCACACACAGACGCACACACACACATCACTGTGCGTGTGCGTGTCTGTGTGTGTCTTTGTTTGTTCCTACCGTGCAGGAGGATCACAAACAGCAGCATCATCCTCCTCGTCCTCAGAGTCCAGATAAAGAGTGGCTGAAGCAGCTGATCCTCCACCCAGAAAACTTTCACTTTCAACAGGAAGCTGAGCTGCACAGGCAGACACCTTCAAAATTAAAGCTGCTCGTTTTGTTAGCTCTGTGGCAGTCACTTCCTGCTCATGTGTTTCAGCCTTAGAGCTTCATGAGCAGCTTTAAAACACATGCTGGTCACTGAGGAGACAGAGTCACTGCAGCAGGTGCAAGAAGAGCATGCCTCTCAGCTGCTCTGCACACCCAGTACTTACTGTTGGCTGTAAACAGCTTTGAGTGGCCTAAAAACATCAATGCAATGATATGATTCTTCTCATATGTGTGAGCCATAAATAAATGATTAACCATTGGAGACTCGAGTGAAGAGTCTGAAACCTCACCTAGACTCTGACAGAGCTCGAGAATAGAACAGAGTTGTGGGTGTGGGTCGGATCGCAGTGTTGATCCTTTAGAAAGGGAGAGTTGGGAACTGTGGTCCAATGAAGGAAATCCTGGCAGTGACAGAGAAAAGGAAAGACCTTACTTGGAGAGGCTTGGGCAGTCTTCTCGGGAGGAGGGAAGTGGCAGAGCACTGGCGAGAGGCCGACGTTGCTCGGTAGTGACGCTACCTCCAACACCGAGGCTTCAAAATATGCTTCAAACTCAATAGGTTACTTATTGTGAAGCAGTGGGCGGAGCTCAGTCACTGATGATGTTCAAACCACTTCATTGATTCATTCAGACTGAATCAGCTGACTGGTTAGATGAGATAGATAGATAGATAGATAGATAGATAGATAGATAGATAGATAGATAGATAGATAGATAGATAGATAGATAGATAGATAGATAGATAGATAGATAGATAGATAGATAGATAGATAGATAGATCACTCGCACTCGAGCATCCGGCACACATGGCCACAGATCTGGTGATACAATAAGAAAATTGACCTGTGACCTAGGGTGTGCTGGTGTCACGAGGACTTATGGATAACCTTATGTTCAAACGTGGTGTTCATTATGGACAGACTGTGGTTTGCACATAAATCCAATAACAAAACACCACTCGGGTTCCGATCAGGCAGGCCGTTCCTCCCAATCTCTCCCCTCCAAGTCTCACTGTCATTGCCCACGTTACCACTGAGGAGGATGAACTGTTTCCCGGCCCAAAGGTGCAGGGAAGCAACCGTCTTGTCCATCTGCAAAAACTCCAGTGTACAAGCAGCAAACCAAGGGATTACACGGTCCTTCATGGCCTCCACACTTGGCCACTGCCTGACAAACATAGCACCTGACCCCTACCATGCCTCTGCAGGTGATGGGCCTACAGGTGCCGGGCACATGTCTCCTCTTCCGCCCGTGCCAACTTTCTTCCTCTTCTTGTCGACCAGTACGATATCTGGTTGGTTAGCCCTCATGAGTTTGTTTGCCTGTATCTGGTCCCACAGGATCGTAGCTTGGTCGTTCTCAGCCATCCCTGGAAGCATCATACACTGCTAGATGCAATAATTGAGGCTCAGTGGAGTTCTGCTGTGTTTGACAGGCTTTTCTGTGTTTTTTTTGGGGGGGGGGTTGTGTATGCCCCACATTGCAGTGAGGATGTGTGTGGATTTTCTTCCTGTTTTACTCCTTTTGTAACTAATTATCAGCTCATGGGAATAACAAGAAAAGACCTCATTAGATGAAGCATTCATCAAGACCTTCCAAAACTTGGCTGAACCTTAAAATTTCTGCCAGCCCTTTGAGTTTACTGAGGACAAATACCTGAACAACCTGCAGGCCTTTGAAGGGCATCCACACAGGAAGCAACAATATCAGTGATGTACTAACCAGAGACCATCAAATGTCAATGAAATGCAGCAATGTCAAGCAACCAAAGGTAATGCAAAGGGGGCGGGTCTCAAGCAACTACCAAAGTGTATGAAGAATTCTGCTGATTGACAAATGATGGGGTGGTAAACCCATTACAGGATTGCCTAAGCAGCAGCAACAAAGTAATGTGTGACGAACAAATCACTTTATGTGTGGGCGAGGCTTAAAACATTAAAAACCAACACAGCTAAACAGCTGATGATGATGATGATGATGTCACTGAGGTCAACTTCCTGTTTGCATACAAAGATCTGAAGGCAAAAGTAAATATAAAGAATCTGATCATCTGTAAACCTTTTTTACTCTGAGATTTATTTTCTAGTTATTTCATTTATTGAATGAATTGATCACTTCCATTCCTGTGTTCCATCATCTGTGACTTCTAGAATATAAACTTCATATCTATACATAAATATATACATACAGTGTACTGAATTACTGAGCCTCTAATCAATCACTATAACCACAAAGGTTTGTCAGTCAGTGAATCGATGCATGTTGTGGATGCTCCACACGTCTCCGTTCAGGGCGTTGGCAGCTCCCTGCAGCGTCCATGTGAACAGAGCCAGCTGCCGTCTGAAGCTGCTCTCATCAAAGCATCCGGGGTCAGAGGTCAGCAGGCCCAGGTGCTCAGTGAGGGCGCTCAGAGTGTGGTTGCCACGGCCGTGGATCACATGACGGAATGGCGCCTCAACTGCAGACACATACTGAGACAGGAAGTAATACTCCACCTGGCAAAAGGGAAAAGAAGCAGTACTGTTTGAGGAATTGTACCTCCATGATGTGTGTGCTGTCGCACTGCCTGCTTCAGTTGTGTTTTCATGATGCAGGTGTTCCAGTACTATTTGGAGTACCTTCATGATGCGGGTGTTGTAGAAGCGTGCTGTGTTGGGCTCGTGCAGGTCGCTGTAGTCGATGGCTCTCTGCAGTGTCTCTGCTGCTCGGCTGTAATCTCCTCGGGCGCTGAAGACCCACTGAGGAGACAAACCTCTGGACTGGAGACACACAGAGAAGTCACATTACAGCGATGGGTTTGAACACCTGTAAAAACACTCATACAGGTGAGTGACCTGTAGCTCAGCAGAGCGCCTGTTGAGCTGAGCGCTGAACTGTAGTACTGTCTGGGCGTAGGAAGTGATGCGTAGTGGCAGGATGTGGTCGTGGGCCAATCGCAGCACCATCTCCCCCACCAACTCCCCTAGGCTCCGCCCAGTGACCCCCAAACGGCCCCCCAGCACTTCCTGGAGGCGGGAGACACTGTCCAATGGCGTGTTGATGAACGGATACGCTCGCTCCTAAACACATGACATGGATAGCATGACATCACGTACCATGACAGTAAGCGTGCTTGCTGTATGCATGCTGTAACATGTACCTCAGTAAATCTGAGCTCCATGGCAGGAACTCCTGCAAACGCTGTGAAGCTGTACGCGCCGCTGTTCAGATACAGGGGCTTCAAACTGAGGAGAGGCAGCAGCAGCGTCTCAGTTAGACGTCATCACAGGAACGTCTGCTAGTCTTTTACACTGATGGTTGATTTGTGTGTGTGTGTGTGTGTGTGTGTGTGTGTGTGTGTGTGTGTGTGTGTGCGCTCTCACATCCTCCAGCTGCCTCCCTCTCTCTCTGCCTGGCTGTAGATGGTCTGACCTGCATGTTTCGGATGCTCCACCTGAAACACACAAAGTCCTAATCAATTAAACAGATCAATTAGTTGTTCTGTTTAAGAGAGGCTGGAGAACAAGGCCTCTCTCTGTCCACTACTTTGGTTTATGTGGATTATTATTCTTTTTATTAAGACTTCTAGGCCCTAGAATCTCATGTGTAGTTGAGTGTGGTGTCAAATTCACACCGTTACTCTTTTGATTAACATGTTTGGGGGCTTATCCGAGACAGTCTCAGTTCAAACAATGATAATAACTCTGCATATATGACGATCAACCAATTATGTTACCGCCTGAATCATAAACTGTGACAAAAAGGGAGACAAACACCAACGTAAAGCAGGGGGTTTATTTTATATACTAAGTTAAAATCTTGATATCTTGATAAAGTGTAAAAAAAGGTAAACAAGAGCATGAGAGGGTCAAGCAGGTAATGCTTTATATTAAACATCTGAAATAAACTTCAAATCACTAGTTAACTAAAATTTAATAAATTGAGTCCGTTCTCATGAAAATACTGGGATCACCTTCAAAATACTTCAGTCTAAGCTTGCATATGTTTGTATGTATATAAAATGTAATTATGTATCATTGCTCTCACAGCAGGCACACAAAGAACAACAGTGGTCCATATACAGATCCCTGCAGGACTCCAAGTGTAGAACAGCAAGAATAACATGTTGCTTTATAAAGATCTGAGGGGAATGAGCTCCAGCCATTTGTGTCCTCAGACTGGACTGTTCCTAAGAATCACTCTCACCTGTTTGATGGCAGCATCCAGCAGGTCAACCAGGAGAGGACTGGTGTAGGCTGACAGGACATCATCACCTGACAACGAATAAAAAAGATAAACCTCTGTGATTGGTTAGCAATGGAAGTGCTTCGTGATTGGCTACAAGCTTTGTGTTACCCATGACAGCCTGATCCAGACTGAAGTAGGCCACAGCCTTCAGGTGAAGCATGGACAGGTAACCCTGTCAAACAGAGGTTAGAGGTCAGACAGTTATTTTGAAAAACTGTAAGGTATTGTTTGGTTTGTGTTCTCTGTGGCTGAACCTCAAGCCATTCGGTTGCTCCGACATTCCCAAAGTCTCCGGCGTCCCAGCTGACAAACAGCAAACTGCGTCTTGGACTAAAACCTGAAAATAAATCAATCAGTTCAGACAAAAGAACAATCAATAAACACCAAAGTAAGACCAGCAGCCCCCGAGCATCATGTCAGCACTCACCACCTACAACACAATGACCACGTGTATCCAGGTGAGGCTTACCCTTCTTCACCATGCCTGAGAAGGTTCGAGCCAGCTCCAGCAGGATTGCTGTTCCAACTCCGGACTTCACAGCTCCAGGTCCCAGAGAATCCCTCTGAGCTCCCAGTATGATATACTGGTCTGACAGAGAGATACCACAGTAAGATAGTTTACCACTGTTGCACATTCACCTGTACCTGTCTGTAGTCAGAGCATACCTGGCTCCACCCTGCCTTCCAGTGATGAGAAGATGTTATTGAGCAGGACAGGTGTCATGACATTGTATACCGACATCTGGATCCTGCGACCGTTGTTGAACTCTGGACCAACTACACAACGCACGTATGGCAGACGACCCTGCCAGGACCGGGGACAGGACAGACCTGACAGCTGGCTGAGACACAGAACAATACTGTGAGGTCACAGTCACACCTGGGCAAGTTATCTGAGGGCATGGGGCTTACCTAAGCAGCTTGGCGGCAATGGTGGCAGTAATTGGCAAGGCTGGAATGAGTGGCAGACCAGATGACTGAATCTGCGGGAACTGCGTGTGATTGAAAGAGGGAAAGCCAGGGGTGAAGGGGTCACCTGACCCTAGGTGGACCTGTGATTGGACAGCAGCATGGAAATGAGGATGCTTGTTGGTCAGAAGTAAAGAGACATGAATAATGACAATGTGTTTGTGTGTGTGTGTTACATGTTCAGACACAGCAGTGCGTGTGTTGAGTCCAAGGCGGCGAGGGTCCTGGGGCACGTCCGCAGGGTCAGGGTAGATCAAAGCTCCGCTCGCCCCATTCTTCTCTGCCAACCAGACCTTCTCAGCAAAACTAACCCCGCCTCCAACACGCATCACCACTACGCAGCCAACTGCAGACACCCCCTCACGCTTCAGCCAATTAAAATCCTCCGGTCGTCCATAGTTGGCATAAACCACACCCCCCTGCAAAGAGAGATGTACAGGTAAAGGTAACTGGGACTGTGATTACCACGGCGTTGGATACTTCCTGTCTGGTTGCCTCACCGTGGCATTTCCTGTGGCGCTGTACGGGCAGAAGTCAGACGGGTTCAGAGGAATCTCCTCTGAGACGACACCTGCAGCGTCCACCAGGCTCAGGGAGCTCCTCTGAGATCTGAACACACAAATACAGGAATGTAGCGCCCTCTGCTGGCTGAACAAGAACACTTGTAACTGTTTAATTTTACATGGTATGTAAAACGCATCTTTTAATGGCCTATGTGTTGATGTGGATTTTGTTTGTGTCTTTAAATCCTGGTTTTTATTATAGAGATGTATTCACTGGACTCATTCTGATCATTTCAGAAGCTCTTTAACAAAATATCCTAACATGACTTTGACTTTGAACAGTGCAGCTAAAGTGTCTGAAGCATGTCTGGAACATGCTGCTGTACATTTGGTTATCTGATTCAGAATCCAGAAGATTTCCAGAATTCTGCTCATCAGTAAAATCTGGTGTAGACTATTATAATTCATTATTATCAGGCTGTCCTAAAAGCTCCCTGAAAAGCCTTCAGCTGATCCAAAATGCTGCAGCTAGAGTACTGACAGGGACTAGAAAGAGAGAACATTTATATATATATATATATGTGTGTGTATATATGCCTTGCCCCCCTCCAGGTTGCAGAGCGTTCCACCCCACCCTGTTCGGCCATTTTTGTAGTTTGATAGCAGCGATACGATTATCTACCTGCAGAGAAACAGGTACTTTGTACAAGCTCTGATGCCGGGGGCGATGTAAGGAATCGTGTGGGTTAATACATACAACAATCGAACATTTTGACTTGTCTACTTGCAACTTCGGCATAACTGAACTTGGACTACAAAATCACTGTGAGAAAACAAAATGGCAGAGATTGGTTAGCCGGAAGTCCATGTCCTTGTTTATCAGTTCCACAGCTGTGACGTAAGAGGAAAGAAAACATAACAGGACACTGAGAAAACTGAACAGACTGAAAAATATGACCCAAAAAGAATATAAAGATATCTACGCAGCACTGGGACAGACTGCACTGCTACACACTCAAAGTACACAACAACATGTATTTAAAGGCTAAAACAGTGGATTTTGCATGATGTGTCTTCTTTAACCACAATGGCCGTTAATCCAAAAACGACAGGTTTTAGTTACAGTAGAGTTCAGTGACTGTAGCCTGTAAACAAACTGCATTAGCAGTTAAAGTTTAACCACAGGTTCAACAGCATCACTCTGATGAATCAATGGGCTGTAGTCGCACAAACACCTCTGAGCACAACACCAAATCATAACGAGTGTCAGCCACAAATTTTTCTGTTTCCACTTTGGAGATTTATCTTTGACTCCATCAGCTGCTGATTTATTATCTCTGAGTTTACATGGTAATGACTATATTTGCTTAAATTTGAATATGGGTAACTGAGATAACTGAGATTGAGAGGCAGCCTGATATGAAATGTAAGCAAAGGTTAGGCCCTGTTTCTGTGCTGGATGTGGGCGGGGCTTCTTTGGCTCGTACCTGTCGGGGAACTGCAGCGTGGCGTACAGGGACTCGGTCCATGTGTGGTCCATCTGCAGCTGCCTGAAGCGCTGCAGGATCTCTGAGGCCAGAGCAGTTCCCTCTGAGGAGCCAGGAGGATGAACCGCCCTGCTCACTCGACTGACCCCACACACACACACACACACACACACACACATGCACACACACTTGTAAGCCTGTAAATGTGGCTCAGTGTGTATGTTTATGAATTATATAGGATCTGAAGCTGCAGTAGTGCCTGGGTCTCCTTGTGTGCATCGTCAGTTTAAACCATTCTGAGCTAAACCATCTTAAACCTGCATTCTTTCTACTGTCCAGCAGGGGGCAACTAATCTGATGTGTCACTGGATAGGAGTCTATGAGAAAATGAGGCTCCTGCTCAGCTGATATGAGCTCAGTTAACTCTTTCCTGATGAGTTGATGGTCTCAGTCGCTGATTGAGTGGAACATGAAGTTGATGATCCCAGAGGAGCAGGAAGCAGTGTGATGGATACGTTATCACTGTCGTGTATTCCAGCGCTCGCTCGTCTCGTTGGGTTTTTAAAAGCAAACTTGTTAATGGGGAAAATAATCACTTGTGTGGTCCAACTTTAATAAAAAAAATTCTTCTGTAATGTCTTTAATCTTCAGATGACCCCTCAGTTTTACCTGCCGACCCTTTAAACAGTTAGTAAAGTTTCTATTTGTAAAATAAAACTCAGTACTTCTCTCACACAAACACTGTACAAGAACTACTTGTATTTGTACTGAAAGGTGAACAGTACCTGACTGTGTTGTGGATGTCTTCATCCTGCAGCAGTTTCCTCATCATCACCCTCAGCTTCTCCCAGGTAAAGCCCCACCCCTCCTTCTGCAGGTGCTTTAGCTCCACCCCCCTGCTGCACCTGCCCTTGCTCCACTTGTGAGCAGTGGTACCGCCCACTGAAAATGGCATAGGCCAATAGGAATGCTGAGAGAGAATCCACACTCACTTTAGTCACACGATCAAGCTAATCAGATAAAATGATTGACATTTATTTACCAGCCGCGAACAGGATGACTCCGCCCACACACAGCAGCACACAGCCTCTCCGGTATCCATGGCGATACCTCAGCACCAGAGCTGTGAGGTCACTGAAAGGTCCCGCTTCCTCCCCCGTCCTCTGATATCGCCAGCCTTAGCTCCACCCCCTGAACTCCCACCTCCTCCTCTTCATCATCATCGAACACCGAGCGCTGGAGAGACACGGAGCAAGCCTTTGGCGTCAGAGATATAATCATGGAAACAGGGAAAAGGAGGCGGGGCTTGTCTCACCTGTGTCTCACCTGTGTCAGGTTGGTCGTCATGGTGTCAGTGGTGCTCTGCAGAGAAAACAAAAAACACTCATTAACAAACACACATGTGCCCCATTCCTACCAGACTGCTCTAATTAATGCTGCAGTCTTAATTATGATCACTCTGTCTTCATTAGCTGCTTATGAACCATCAGGCGTCTGTTTCAAACACATGAGCATGCTCAACTGTGGAGGATGGAAAGCACAGCAGTAATTCACTGAGCCTCTGTCAGCCCTGGTGATGCTTGATCCCATGAGCAGCGCACTGCTGTGGATTATGGAGCAGGTCTATCTCCTCCCTCTCATAAAGGCTGGTCTAGTGACTCCACTGTTAAAGGAGATTTAATTCCTCCAGCTCTGAATGTGGCTGCACAGACTTCCATTGCACCACAACCGAGCACACCAACACTCAACACGCCGATTTGCTCCAATGTTCAGCTGAGAATGTTAAACATCAGGCAGTGGGGGCAACACGGCCCTCAGTGGGGGCACCACGGCCCTCAGTGGACCCCCGTGTTCTTCGTCATGAAGCTGAGCCTGATGGAGTCGACGAAACCACAAACACACTGGGGAGTTTCTCACCTTCACCTCAGACTCTTCATTTGGGCTCCGCTGGTCTCAGATCAGGATCCAGAGCTTCATCGTGGATTCTCTGACAGGGTCAGGGTGAGCTCAGAGCTTTTTACCCTTCAGCCTGCTGTGATTGGCTGCTCACAGGGGTCAGAGGTCAGTGTGTGCTGTTTGTTTGATCTGCTTAACTTTATTAACAGCTAAGTAAACACAACCACACACTGAAGAGTGAAAACATTGACCCCCCCCCCATTTAAGCACATTTGAAAGAGGATCCTGATCACAGGACTGAAACCTGGATCTACTGAGAAGAACCAGGAGGCAAAAATCCATCAATCAGACGACAGTCCAACCCTGTGTGTGTGTGTGTGTGTGTGTGTGTGTGTGTGTGCGTAACACTGGAAAGTCCCACACACACAAACACAGAGCCCCGCCCCCTCCAAGCTTAGCCCCAAACAAACCAATCAGAGACTCTGTTTCCCAACACACACCTGGGTTTCTTCCAGCTCAGCTCCATCCTGGAAGCAGCTCAGCTGAATGGGAAGAACTTTTGGACCTGAGGGTCTGGATCCAGTTTAGAGAAACAGGAAGTTCACAGCAGCCGCTGACGGACAGAAGCAGAACCAGGTCCAGGATCGGGATCAGGATCAGGATCAGGATCAGGATGAGCTCTGACAGCTCTCCATGAAAACAGGTGTGACTGGTTTCAACTCAGGAGTCTGTACTGGTTTAAAGAAGAGCTCCACACTGGCTTCAGAGCTGCTTATCCTGGAAATGTGGAGAGTTTGCAGCATCAGAGGTGAAGCAGCAGGTAGAGATTTAAGTCAGATTAGTTTCATCTCTAATGAAGTGGGAGCAGCATTTATCACAGGGGAATTCTGACCAGTCACAACAGACCCATAACATCATCACCACAATGCTTTCATTATCATAACACCACCAAAGTCATTGTAAGGATTTATGATTGTGCAGGTTTAGAGGCAGGTGGGCCTCAGGAGCCCCTCTCTGCTCGCTCCCAGGCAGCAGAGTGTGAACAGGGGTAACACTAACAGGTCCTCTTAAATCCAAGCAAACGTGTCACAGTGCAGGGTTTGTGTTCTGCTGCTGTGGATTCATGATTGTGTGCCATGCTGCACTGAGTGTGTGTCGGTTTCAGCTTCAGTAACCTGGACCTGCACTGCTTCCTGTTGTTCTTTGTGGGATTTTCACACTAGAAGCTTCAGGTTGGTAACAAACAGATCTCCTGCTGTCTGATGTTTCAGGCAGTAGACACAGTCAGACACACGTCTTCACTGTGAGCTGCACAGAGTCAGATATGAGGATGAAGTCTCCAAACACAGCCAGGACGGGTGAGTGTGAGCTGGAAGTCTGTGAACTCCACACACAGACACACTCTGCTGAGGTCAGTTAATGATTGTTCAGCTCAGAGCGCCACACTGACATCAGTGAGGGCAGCTCAGCCAGCAGCACTCTGTGAAAAACACACACACTTATCTATGGGAGTGGCTGTAGCTCAGGAGGTAGAGCAGATCACAATTCAATTCAATTCAATTCAATTCAATTTTATTTATATAGCGCCAAATCACAACAAACAGTCGCCTCAAGGCGCTTTGAATTGTGGGTAGAGACCCTACAATGACACAAGAGAAAACCCAACAGTCAAAACGACCCCCTATGAGCAAGCACTTGGCGACGGTGGGAAGGAAAAACTCCCTTTTAACAGGAAGGAGCACCCCCAGCAGAACCAGGCTCAGGGAGGGGCAGTCATCTGCTGCGACCTGTTGGGGCTGAGTGGAGAGAGACAGGACAAAGGACAGTGCTGTGGAAGACAGCCAGAGATTAATAATAATGATTAAGTACAGAGTGAAGTATAAACAAGTAAATAAAGGTGAATGAGAAGAAACAGTGCATTATGGGACCCCCCTCAGCAGCCTAGGCCTATAGCAGCATAACTAAGGGGTGGTTCAGGGTCATCTGATCCAGCCCTAACTATAAGCTTGATCATAAAGGAAAGTTTTAAGCCTAATTTTGAAAATAGAGAGGGTGTCTGTCTCCTGAATCCAAGCTGGGAGCTGGTTCCACAGATGAGGGGCCTGAAAGCTGAAGGCTCTGCCTCCCATTCTACTTTTAAGTATCCTAGGAACCACAAGTAAGCCAGCAGTCTGAGAACGAAGTTGCTCTATTGGGGTGATACGGTCCTATGAGGTCTTTGAGATAAGATGGGGCCTGATTATTCAAGACCTTGTATGTTAGGAGAAGGATTTTAAATTCTATTCTAGATTTAACAGGGAGCCAATGAAGAGAAGCCAATATCGGAGAAATATGCGTCTCTCTTTCTCGTCCCTGTCAGTACTCTAGCTGCAGCATTTTGGATCAGCTGAAGGCTTTTCAGGGAGTTTTTAGGACAGCCTGATAATAATGAATTACAGTAGTCCAGCCTAGAAGTAATAAATGCATGGATTAACTTTTCAGCGTCAATCTGTAGAAAGGATGTTTCTAATTTTATAAATATTGCGCAGATGTAAAAAAGCCGTCCTACATATCTGTTTAATATGTGCATTGAAGGACATATCCTGGTCAAAAATGACTCCAAGATTTCTCACAGTGTTACTGGAGGCCAAAGTAATCCAGAGTAAGTATCTGGTTTGACACTGTGCTTCTGAGGTTTCGTGGGGCCGAGGTTGCAAGAACTTCAGTTTTTATCTGAATTTAGTAGCAGGAAATTAGAGGTCATCCAGGCCTTTATGTCTTTAAGACATTCCTGCAGTTTAACTAACTGATGTGTGTCATCTGGCTTCATGGATAGATAAAGCTGAGTATCATATTCTGCATAACAATGGAAATTGATGCAATGCTTTCTAATAATACTGCCTAAGGGAAGCATGTACAATGTAAATAAAATTGGACCTAGCACAGAACCCTGTGGGACTCCATAATTAACCTTAGTGTGTGAAGACGACTCCCCATTTACATGAACAAATTGGAGTCTATTTGATAAATATGATTCAAACCACTGCAGTGCAGTACCTTTAATACCTATGGCATGCTCTAATCTCTGTAATAAAATGTTATGATCAACAGTATCAAAAGCTGCACTGAGGTCCAACAGGACAAGCACAGAGACGAGTCCACTGTCAGAGGCTGTAAGAAGATCGTTTGTAACCTTCACTAATGCTGTTTCTGTACTGTGATGAATTCTGAAACCTGACTGAAACTCTTCAAATAAACCGTTCCTCTGCAGATGATCAGTTAGCTGTTTTACAACTACTCTTTCAAGGATTTTGGAGAGAAAAGGAAGGTTGGAGATTGGCCTATAATTAGCTAAGACAGCTGGGTCAAGTGATGGCTTTTTAAGTAGCGGTTTAATTACTGCCACCTTGAAGGCCTGTGGTACATAGCCACCTAATAAAGACAGAACTCAATCACAACTGATCAGAAGGTCGGCCGTTTGATTCCTGGCTACCCCAGGCAGCATGCCAATGTATCCTTGTAACCCCAAGTTGCTCTCCGACGCAACCAACCATTGGAATGTTAGATATTAAAAGCACTTAGCTTAGTTAATCATGGAGGTGAATGGGTTAATGCAAACATGTTGTATAAGTGCTCAGAAGAGTAGAAAAGTGCCATTTACCATGTGCAGTGATGGCAGTCTGACTACTGTTTATAGTAAAGAGTAATCTAACGGGTTACTATTTGCAGTCCAGTAATCAGATTACAGTTACTTATCCAAGTCACTGTGTGTTACTTTTTGTTATTTATATATATTTATAGTTTTTGTGTGACTACACAGACAGACATAAAGAAAGACAGACAGATAGGGAATGTTTGAGTGAAGATGAGACTGAAATGATGAAGACTTCAAACTGAACTAAATGACTGAAATCAACATTTTAAAGTTCTGCTGTCTGAAATTCAGAGGATGAATCTCCACATATTTCCACTGAAGATCACCTAAATCTGTGATCATCGGCTCTGTAACTGTGTCCGAGTCCACCTGCACAGCAGGAGGATCCACACGGATCAGGATCAGGGATTCAGACCGGATCGGGTCCAGATCCAGTTCAGGATCCAGTCATTTCCCAGCTCATCCAGTCTGGATCCGTTCATAATGGATTCATTTTCCTGATACGATCTGCATCCTTTAATTAAAATGTCTCATCCTCCCAAACTGCACTGAAATATTTAAAATCTATAAAGCTGAGACATTTATCATAACATGAAACTGTGACTGACCTCTGACCTTTAACAGTGACTCAGTGAAACATCTGTCATCTATCAGTGAAGCTGATCTCAGGTCAGATTAAAATGGTTAAACTGGAAACATTAAAGCAGTTTGTATCTGAATCTCATTTTTATCCAGTAATGCAGAAATAATGAAAGAATGAATAAAGTGAGGCTGATATTCATCAATAGATTCAATTTTTATTGTATAATTATTTATACAAATAACCACAAACTGATCTGTCATAAACTGCAGCAAAAACAGCTTTTATGAAGTAACAAACTGACCTGAGGTCAGCTCTGTTTTTAACTCGGTTTGTTGAACATGCTCTCAGTGAGGCGTTCAAAGCCACTTGGTGGTTTAAAATGCGGCGTTCTGGTGGATGTTCGCTGCATTTTTGGTGACTCATTTAATGATTGTTACCATATGTATTAACCTGATGGGTTGGAAATGGGGATTTTTGCCACTAATGGCCTCCCACAGCCCCCCCTCAAATGAAACCTGCCGTCACACAGCGGTTGCTGATGTTACAGTTGCTGTGCGGGAGCGGCTGCAGGCTGCGTTTTCTTCTGAAGCCACACTAGGAACAAATCCCGTTTTGTGGTCAGGCTTTTATTCTGAAGGTGTTTTTCTTTGGGAGCGTCTTAAAACCGAAAGTTAAAGCTCCAGTTTGTTTGTGGGTCAGTGTGAGGGCACGGACTGGTGTGATGTGTCTTTAGTGTGTCTTTAATGGAAGATGGTGCTGCTGCTTCTGCTGCTCGGACTCGGTAAGAAAGCCGAACTTCGCGCACACGCACACGCACAGCCGTGTGTTTAAACAGGAAAATCTGTTACGTAACGTCACCATTTGAGAACAGCTTAATGAGTAATGAGCTCTTTATCCTTCGTGGCTCTATAAAACTCCTTCAAGCTCACCAACTAACAGGAAACTGCAGCTACACACTGTCGCAGTTTAAAATGCTCAACAGACACACACACATGTTCCAACGTGTTTCACGTCGCTTTGCTGGAAATCTCCTCTGAAACATTTGACCTGAAATGAAGGGTCACTGAAGCACTTTACAGAGAATGAAGCTGCCGATCAGTGAATCTTATTTTATTATGATAACTGTATTTATTTGTGATTTATTAGGTGTTAGTTTCCTGTTTAAAGTTTGGCTGCTTAGATCAGAGGTGTCAGTCCTGAGGCTAGAAGCCCATCAGGCAGCTTTGCAGAGATGAAGTGACCTGCTGAGGAGATGATGTGCGTCCCTCTGTCTGCAAACAGGAAACTTTAAAAGTTCTCACTGTTGGCTGATAAAGGCTGCAGAGTGGGGGCGCGTCTCTGAGTTAGCGCATGCGTGAGAAAAGAAAAGAAAGGAGCGCTGATACCAGGATTCACCATGGCAACAGGTAAATGAAGGGCGGAGCCTCCGTTTTAATTGGATGGATGGAGGATGGCGCGTGTCAGTGTGGAGCATGATGCGTGAGATTAATCAGCCTGAGCGGAGGATATGGACCACAATAATACCTCGATACTTTTTAGCTGAATGCGATATACGATATATATCTCAATATTTTTATTCTATTTTAACACATAAACAAGACTTCAGAGTCAGAGCTACATGTCCCAAATGTCACACAGACACTTTCATTAACATTCAGCTGTAGATGGACGTGAGCTCCTCAAATAAATTAACGTTTTTTTCCTCCATCAAAAGACTCACAGCTGTGCTGTTAAAATGTAAACAGAACAGATTCAGAGCCAAAACAGCAAAGGGCTGATTTATTCTTTACAGAGCCACAACAACAGCATTGTGTTTGAATCTGAGTGTTTAAAATGTGAGAAAAAGCTTCCGGGTTCAAACTCTGACTCTTGTTTTGCTTTTCAGATTACATCTGGCACCTTTAAGATTTTCACTTCTTTTTCTTTCTTGCTTGCTTTTATTTTCCATTTCAACTATTTATCAGTTAACCTTTTACCATAGTTTATATAGCATCGTTTCACAGATGTTTTATGGGAAATTCATATAATTACTGATTAGTTACAGTTAGTTACTGATTATTTGAATGCTTTATTTCTCTTGCCTTGGCTCTCCTTACCTTCCATCAGCTTCAAAATGTTTGATCCCCACCCCCATCCCCATCTTCTCTCAGCAGCTTCATCACATCCCTCAGAAGTGGAGGTGTATGAGGGGGTGGAGTCTGTCCTGCTCCCCTGTCAGGTCGGAGCTTTTGTTTCCAGGAACTCCACAGCAACAGTCTGGGACCGTGATGAGTTCAAGATCCCAACAGTCCACATGCGTCTGCAGAGTGGTGATAACCTTAATGACCAAAACCAGCGTTATCTCGATCGAACGTCGATGAGAGCCGACGCCGTGCAGACCGGCGACCTCAGCCTCACCCTGAGGAACCCTACACCCTCTGACAGTGGAAACTACACCTGCACCGTCCGAAAGTATGGACAAGATCAGAGTCGGACTGAGGTGCAACTGAAGGTGAAAGGTCAGTGCTTTAGAGAGACGTCAGACTGAAGTGAATTCATCAAAATCTGTTGGATGAAGTTCAGGACGTTTGTGTTTGCACTGGTTACAGAGCTTCCTCCTGTCTGGCCCAGAGTTCTCTCAGCTGTCCTAATGATTCTGATCCTCCTGAGTGCTGTTGTCTTTGGTGTCCTCAAGTACCAGAGATATAAAAGGAAAAAGAGGGGTGAAGGTGAGTGTGTCATAATGTTTACAGGTGACAGAGAGCTGAGTTGTTCAGCTCCAGCTACAAAGGCCTCAGAAACATCAGCCTGCTGAGAGCAGCTCACTGAGCTGATCTGAGCTCTGATGAAGATCCTCTCTCTCAGCTGCTGCTGTTTCCAACCACATCTGCATCCATGGTGCATTTGGTGAGCTGAGGATCTAATCAGCATTGGATATTAAATAAGAAGCTCTCATATTAGAGCCTGTTACCTTCAGCAGGGCCTTATTCTGCAATTTGTCAGACATGAAGTTTGAAGTGTCTGAGCTGGTTCTCTGATAGAGGGAGGATGTGATGGAGGGTTGGCATTACCTCTGTGAGTTTGTTTTCTTCTCTGCCTGAGAGAAAACTGAAAAGCTGAGAGGGAGCTCTTTTCAGGAGAAAATTAAACTATATCACTGCTACACTTCACCTCGACCCAGGCCCCTCCCTCCCTCTCTCTGTGGAGTTTGCATGTTCTCCCCGTGTCTGCGTGGGATTCCTCCCACAGGCCAAAGACATGCAGTTACTGGGGTGCAAGCCCAAACCACACTGGCAGTGAAGGGGAGCCATCGTGCATAAGGAGTCGTGTCAAGCTTAGCTGGCACTCCAGAGCAGGTAGGATAGCTGAGAACAGCATACTTGTTCTCTCACAAGTAGAACGAGTATCTGCTTGTCTTCTTTCGTCTCTCCCTTCTGGAGAGACGAAAGAAGCAGAGCAAGCTTCCTGGTGGAATGAGGAAGTACAGGGAAGTGTTCAAAGGAAGAGGTTAGCAAAGAAAAAGTGGGATAGGCAGAGGGAAAGTGGACAGGAGTACTGGGAGGCTAGGAGTGAGGTGGCAAAGGATAAGGCTTATAATGAGTGTGAGGTTGTATGGATTGAGCACAGTTAGTGAAGGATTAATTAAGTGGCAGTGAGGGCTGCTGTGAAGAGGATGAAGAGTGGAAAGGTGAAGGTATGAATATGTCTAGGAGAAAGAACATCATCCAGACTGATTAACACAATCTTGGACAGTGAGAGGATACCTGAGGAATGTAGAAGAAGTGCACTGGTGCTAGAGCTGCAGGAACTACTGAGGGATAAATCTGATGAGCCACACCATGAAGATCTGGGAAAGAGTGTTACAAGCTAGTTTAAGAAGAGAGGTGATGATCAGTGAGCTTCATGCTGGAGAGAGCGCTGCAGATGTGATGTTTGCTTTGATAGTGTTGACGGAGAAGTCAGAGAAGGTCAGGAGGAGCTTGACTGTGTCTTTGTGGATGGAGAGAAAGCAGATGATGGAGTGCTGAGAGAGTAGCTGTGAGACTGCATGAGGAGGTCAGGAAGGATGTGAGGGTGGTGTAGGACATGCCTGAGGACAGAGACAGTGGTGAGGTGTGCAGGAGGAGTGACACTTTGTTTTAGCTGTTACAGTTTGGTTCATTTTTAATCTAAGTGTACTTTACTGGTCCAGTCCAGACACGAAGCAGAGGAAGTAGTTTGTTAAAGCCCTGCTTCTGTCTCTAATGAGGATTTAAGGATGTGTCCACACAGAACCCCTGCTTCATGCACAGCTTTACCCACACAGGTGCTGACAACATTACACACAGCAACACTCTTCAAGCAGAGATGAAGATTCTTGTTTTGCTGAAATTTGTTAGATGAAGGCTGGATAACTACAATAAATCAGTTCATCTCAGCTCTCCAGGTGGAGATGGTGGAAGTGACAGAGTGGGAGAAGTCTGTCGTGCTGCCCTTTAAAACCACAGTTTGTCTGCCTGATGATGTCACAGTGGAGTGGAAACACAGAGACACGACGATCTTCAAGTATCAGAGCAGCCAAAGGCAGGATCTCTTACAGGATTACGAACATCGCGCAGAGATGAACGAAGAGCCCCTGAAAACCAGAGACCTCAGTCTGACACTGAAAGACCTCCAACTCTCTGATCATGGAGTCTACATCTGCACCATCTATGACAAGGGTGGGAAAATCCTCAGACAGAAAGTAGTGACACTGAGTGTTAGAGGTGAGTACAACAGCTGTTTGCCCACAGTCCAAACCAAGCTGCTGCTGAGTCTCTGACCCTGCTTGGACTTTATGTTGGACAGAGGAATTTTCAAAGCATGGGAAACAATTTCCTGTTAAATAATAGATTATAAATTTATATGTAGTTTTACAATTCATTTTTTAATTGTTTTCATAGCTATGAAAACATTTTTAAAAAAGCACATAGTCTGCACTGTCTACAAAAGTGTCTCTACAAAATCTTTAATTTTGAAAGAACTTAACTCAAATTTAACATAATGTTTATCAATATTATTAATACTAGAGATACGCTATTCCAATATTCAGTATCGGTATCGGTCCATTCCGGACCTAAATTACTGGATCGAATATCGAGAAGGAATAAAAAAAGCAATCCGATCCATTAAATATGGTTTCAACCACATTAGCTGCATTAAAGCTCTCCTTCACCGTCTTCTGCTTCTTGTGGGTTTGTGGTTGACCAAACTCAGCTTTATTAATAAGGCACTTTAAAATCAAATGCAATTGGCCAAAGTGCTGTACACAACTGAGAGCAAACAAAGCAAAAAAGGACATAAGAGAAGAAAACAATGAATAAATAAAAACCACAGCTAAGAAAATAAACAAAGAAAACCAACATCTCGAACTGAGTTAAAAGCCAAAAAGAAGAAATGTGTTTTAATAGAGGATTTAAAAGCAGAGAGTGAGTCAGCCTGGCTTATGTGCAAGGGAAGATCGTTCCACAGTTTTGGGGCAGCAACTGAAGAAGCACGGTCACCTTTGAACTTCCTCTTTGTCTTTGGGACAGCTAGCGGTGCCAGATCAGCTGACCTGAGTGAACGTGAAGGAACGTACAGGTGGAGCAGATCAGACAGATATGACGGGGCGAGGCCATGAAGACATTTAAAAACAAATAAAAGGATTTTAATATATGCTCACGTTTTTTGACCCCAACTAAAAGTTGTGCAGCCGCATTTTGCACCATCTGGAGCCGGGCAAGCAGTGTCTGGCTGAGCCCAACGTAAAGTGCATTGTAGTAGTCTAGACGAGTAGTGATAAAAGCATGGAAAGTGATGCCGTGAAAGAAATGGTTTCACTTTGGCCAGTTGTCTTAGCTGATAAAAACTGGACTTGAGTACTGACTTAATTTGTGTATCAAGTTTGAGTTCACTGTCCAGCTTTACACCTAAATTTGTCGCTGTCTTAGTCAAATGTTGAGTTAAAGGACCCAGGTCAATAGTCATTTTAGAAGTATCACTGGGCCTCAGTCTTTTTATCATTTAGGTGCAGAAAGTTAGTGGACAGCCATGCCTTGATCTCTTCAATGCTCAGTGATGGTTAGCAGAATATTCATTTTGCTGCTTCAGAGGTACATAAATTTGACAGTCATCGGCATAAAGGTGGAATGCGATGTCATGTCTTCTGAGAATTGATCCCATAGGAAGTAAGTAGAGAGAAAGAGGAGAGGACCAAGAATAGAGCCTTGGGGCACCCCACACATAAGGGGTGCTGCACAAGATTCAGCAGCCCCAATACCAAAACAAAAACTTCTCTCCGACAGATAGGATCTAAACCAGTCTAAACCCACACCCTTAATGCCCACCCCCTTTTCCAGTCCAGACAGGAGGATCTGGTGGTCTACAGTATCGAAGGCCGCTGTTAGGTCCAACAAGACCAAAGCAACACAATGACCAGCATCTGTGGCTAAGAGAACATAATTAAAAACCTGCAAATGTGCAGACTCTGTACTGTGGTGGGACTTAAAACCAGACTGGAAGTCCTGCAGGGTGTCATGCTTATCTTAAAATGAACCGAGCTGGTGGTAAACAATCTTCTCTAGAATTTTTTTAAATAAAAGGGAGTTTAGAAATCAGCCTGAAATTAGAAAATCCGATCCATTAAAATTAAGGCCAGAATCAGTGACAAGAGGAAGTCCTGTCATCCTCTGAGAACAAGTCCAAGTTATTGCCAGCAGCCTCACACATCAACACACAAGCAGTTCAGCTCCAAGTCAGAGGAAACTCTGAAACAGGAGCTGCTGGTTCCACAGCAGAGGAGATGATGGAGGATCACACTGATGTCTGTCTGTCTGTGTACCTTATGTTCTCAGATAGGCAGGTGGAGATGGTGGAGGTGGCAGAGTGGGAGAAGAATGTCAAGCTGCCCTTTGCAACCACAGCCGACCTGCCTGAGGATGTCACAGTGGAGTGGAGACGCTCTGACTCCAAACAGATGATGGTCTACATGTATCCGAGTGACCAAAACCAAGAACACCATCAAGATCAGCTTTACAACGGTCGACCAGAGATGAACGAAGAGCCACTGAGAACTGGAGACCTCAGTCTGACCTTGAATGACCTCCAGCTTAGTGACCGTGGTGTCTACACCTGCACTGTCTACAACAAGGGTGGAAAGGTCCTGCTACAGAAAGTGGTATCACTCAGTGTCAGAGGTGAGTGGAACATTACAAATCCTCCATGAGTCAGAGCCAACAGCATTTGAGACAAACATCTTGAGCCAGCCCTCATTTCTTCACATTTTGCTTCCATGCAGCCATGTTGGCTGCTTTTACTCTCATATTCAGTCCACTCTTTGCACCTGACCAATGTCAGAGAAATGTTTGTGAATCAGTGGTGGGTCTTCACATGAATCACTTAGCAAAGAACCAATCTTAAGTTTTATTTTTAGGTGCACTGTTACAAACCAACTTGTTCCCATTTCTTGAATCTATGAAAAATGGCAACGATAACACAGGTTGACAAACATAAAATGGTATTTCTGCAGCAACAAGGTAATTTCCAAAGAGGAAAGTAGTCTTAAGAAACTTGAAAAGAGGAAGACAAAAGAAGTGTCAGGCCTAAAGAACTCAACCACAGATGGTTTTCAGTATCTGAAAGCTGTGTCCTCAAAAAGTAGGAAGCAGTCTGGAAATGACAGAAATCTTGACTGAGTGAGTTCAAGCTGTGCTGAAGAATAAAGGTGGTGGTGGCCATTGTCTGATTGTTGGGCTTTTTTCACTACTATATAAGGCAACTGTTGTTGTTGTGATGTGGCGACATATAAGACTGAGCTGAAGTGAACTGAATGGAATCAAGCTCAGTTTTTTTTTCAGTTTCTCAGCTGCAGGTGGTGGTGCTAACAGAGGGTGAAGAGACTGTTCTGCTGCCCTTCAAAATTACAGCTGATTTTCCTGAGGACATCAAAGTGGAGTGGAGACACCAGAATGTGAAGATTTACGTGTATCCGAGTGGCCAGAACAACACTCCTTTACCAGACAGCGATTACAAAGGTCGCACAGAGATGAAGGAAGAGGAAGTGAAAAATGGAGACCTTAGTCTGATCCTGAAACAGCCCAAACTAAGTGACTGCGGCATCTACACTTGCACCATCACGGACAAGGATGGAAAAATCCTGAGAGACAAAATAGTTGCCCTCGGTGTCCAAGGTCAGTGAACTCACACACAGGTGACAGGCAGAGGATTAGAAGTTTAGAAGTTTTATACATTCTGTGTCTGTAAATACGTGCTGGCCTGCTTTGGTTTGACTGGCATAAATCATCAGTGCATGGATATGAGGCTCCAAGCAAACACCCATGTGCCTTCAAATCTTTTGTTACACTACAATGATCCAATAATTTAAAAACAGTATTGGGGAAAACCTGGTCTTGTTAGGAGAGACGGCATCCATCCCACTTTGGATGGAGCAGCTCTCATTTCTAGGAATCTGGCCAAATTTATCAACCCTCCTAAATCCTGACTGACCAGGGTTGAGACCAGAAAGCAGAGTTGCAGTCTTACACGCCTCTCTGCAGCTTCTCTCCTCCTGTCATCCCCCCAAAACCCCATCCCCATAGAGACGGTGCCTGCTCCCAGACCACCAAAAAACAAACCTAAAATCAGCAGAAAACTATTTAAACATAAAAATTCAAAAACAATAAATAATATAGCTTCATCAACTGCACAAAAGAATAAAACAGTTAAATGTGGATTATTAAACATTAGGTCTCTCTCTTCCAAGTCCCTGTTAGTAAATGATTCAATAATTGATCAACATATTGATTTATTGTGCCTTACAGAAACCTGGTTACAGCAGGATGAATATGTTAGTTTAAATGAATCAACACCTCCGAGTCACACTAACTGTCAGAATGCTCGAAGCTCAGGTCGAGGAGGAGGAGTAGCAGCAATCTTCCACTCAGATTCAGATACCACATGAAGATGCAGTGCAGAACAAGACTGCAACAGGTTCACAGTGAAAACTAATAAAACACCAGATAAATAAAGAAATAGAAACACCATGAATCTATGGCTATATTATGCTATAAATTGCACTGTGCTGCACTGTAGTTGCAGACAAATATTGCACAGTAATTAGTACAGTACAGTAAGAGTTTGTAGTGTTCAGCAATCTGATGGTGGCTGAATAAAAGCTGTCATGAAACCGTGTGGTTCTACATGGCTGTGGTATCTTTTATCTGTGGGGAGGAGAGTAAACAGTCCATGAGACGGGGGGTGGGCTTCTTGGTGATTCTGGTTGCACTTGACAGGCAGTGTTGGTTTAGCAGATCTCCAAGGGGTGGCAGCATGACCCCACTGATCCTCTCTGCAGTCTCCACCACTCCATCAGGTACTACTGCTCTCATACCACAGAGAGACGCTGCTGGTTAGCACACTCTCAGTGTCACCTCTGTAGAAGGGAGTGAGGACCCAGGAACTTAACCCAGGAACTTCATCTGTGGGATAATCTCTACAGTGGTGTCACTGATGTAGACTGGGGTGTGCATGGGTTGTTTTCTCCTGAAGTCAATCACCAGTTCCTCGGTTTTATTGACCTTCAGGATCAAGTCGTTCCTGCTGCACCAGTCCACAAAAAGCATCACCTCTTCCCTGTAGCGTTGCTCCTCGTCATCCTGGATGAGACCCACCACTGTCCCATCTTTGGTGCTTTGTGATTTGGGCAGTACTTTGCATAACAGTCATGTGTTCCTCAGCCTTAAACTGTCCAAAGTAATTGTTTAATTCAAGAACCCATTAATGATACGACAAGACTGAGTTGCAGTTACAGAGGATATCCAGGGCCACATTGGTGTCAGCATCAGGAGGAATATAAACAATGATGATGAATATGGCAGAAAATTTGTGTGGAAGATAAAAGAAGTTGCATTTGACAGACAAGAACTCAATGTATGGTGAGCAGTGAGAAAAGGTCCATTTTGGGTCTGTACTCCATCAATTGTTGATATAAGTGCATGCACTTCCTCCCTGTGTTTTACTGCTGAGAGTGCTGCTACTATCAACATGGTGTGTTGCTGCTATTAGCTTAGCAGGGCTAAGGACCAGCTCTCACTGAACAAAAAAGCACAGCTGTCTCTCACTTCTGGTTTTGATGTGATGTTCAGCCTGATGCATCCCAGTTTGGTTTCCAGAGAGCAGATGTTTGCCAGCAGAACTGATGGTAACGGTGTTGTGCAGGAGTTAGCTTCAGCCCATGTGCTACCTCCACTATGGGTTCCCCACTTCTGCTTTGACATATGATCGGAAGTGGTTAGACATCTTGTTGGGTATCGGCGCTGAGCGGCGCAATAGTCCAAGACTTTCCAGTTAATCCCTTGTGTTTGAACCCACAAAGTCCATGCTCTGTGCTGCAAACAGTGAGAGCATGTTGTGTTGGTCATAGGACTTCCTTTCACAACGAATAGCCCATTTATCAGTGTTTTTATCTGTGTTGTCCTCTGTATACCCACCATGAGAAGGGCGCCACCATAATTAACCAAAGACCCAGACAGACTAATTCTTTGAAAGCCTGACTCTTAGCCTTGTACACACTAACTGGAAAAAAGTTCTGTTATCTATCATCCAACCTGCCTCTCACTCATAATTTCTCTCTGATTTCTCAGACTATTTATCTGATTTAGTGCTCAGCTGGTATGTTGAATGCCAATGTCTGTTTTACATTGAATGTCCACTTGATGGCGCAGTAGAGCAAATGAAGCAGCAGGAAGCTTCGACCCAGGGGTTCACTGATTGGATGGAAAGCTTCAACGTTTCATGAAGCTTCATCTCACCATCACTACAAATAAAGACCCCTTTTATAACCAGCTGCTGACTTTCCCAGCAACAATTAAAATACACAAACAGTTACACATCAACATTTATAATTAAAACCATCAAACATCTCCATAACCCATATCTACAATAAAACCATGTACCCCTCCAAAAGAAAGAAAATCCCAAGCAACTCCCCCAGCCAATTTCCTCCTTGGTCTCTCCTGGAACCTTTAAATAGCGCTCAGACCCCGGGGGACACATTTGCCTGAACACACCCTGAAAGACAAAAGAAGAAACAGATGAGTGATTGCTACACCACAAACCCACTTGCACTGCACCAGCACCCATATTGGCAATCACTGCATAAGTTCAATACCCACACACTTCTTAACCACATGTCAGTTACATTTGTGGCTAACACGGCATCTGCTCGCTACACCCCGAGTAGCTGCTCAAGTGCCTGGAAGACAGAACTGTACTAATCATTAAAATACTCAATAAAGAATCAATAAATATTTAATGATTAAAAAATAAGATTTGGTTTCAAAAGTGAAACCAAATTTGAATTGAATTTATATATTAGATAATTTGATGAGCAGGAGGAGCTGACTGGGAGAGGGAGATGTGTCCTTCAGTCGTCCTTCTGAAACTTTGTACAATGAACAATTCATTAACTCTCTTCAGTGTTTTGTGGGCTGTAGTTAACATAGCTCTGAATGTGTGTGTGTGTGTGTCTGTGGTCATGTGTGTAGCTGATTTCAAGGTCCTGTGAAAAGTTCTCCCATGAAAGATTAAGAGGACCTGTGTGGGATCATCGTGTGTGGATGATCTGTGTATTCTATATAAACTAGAGCTGAAAGCATGACCTCTCCAGAGTCACATGATGTGTTCACATAGAGATGACTTCCTGAATCTGAGGCTGCTCTTCTTTGTGTCCTCTGCAGGAAGCTTGAGGAGAGGAGCAACAGATTTGGACCACATTATGAGGCATATAGTATCCAGCCAACCCCAGGCTTCTTCCTCTGAGTAATGATCTTCATCCCACTTCCTCCATCTTCCCATTCCTCCTCTCCTTCTCCAACCTCTCTTTTCCCCTTCCTCCCTCTTCCTCTTCCTCTTCCTCTCTGCTTCACTTGTTTCTTATCTGTTGTTTAAAGTTGGTGTAAACTGTTCTTAGTGCAGGTGGTTTATTTGAATCAAGAATGTTTTGGGGAACAATTAAACAGTTCAATGAATTCATTTAAAAAAATAAAATATTTCAGACTGAAACAATATCTGTCAAATAAAAAAGACGCCAGCTTTAAATATTGTTAAAACAGCTGATTGGAGCATTTAAGACACAAAACAGACGAAATATAAAAGTATAGAAAAAGAAATCTATAGGAGAGAAATCCCTTTATTGGCCCCACAATGGGGAAATATCAGTGTGGCAGCAGCAAGGCATTATACAGGACACAATGAGATAATTTAAACACAATAAGAAAGTATAAAATGATAAAAATAAACAAGAAAATATAAAAATAGAAGAAGTAGGGTATAATGTCTCCTGGGTCTACTCCAGCACCTCCTCCCAGTAGGATATTCCCAGAAGATCTCACCCAGGTGGTACCCGGGAGATATCCTAATCAGATACTTGGACTACCTCAACTGGCTCCTTTGGAAGTGGAGGAGCAGCAGCTCTACTCTGAGCCCCTCTCAAATGAGTGCACTGCTTTCCCTACTGCAAAGGAAGAGCCCAGCCATCCTTCAGAGAAGGCTCATTTCCACCGTTTGCATTCGTGATCTCATTCTTTCGGTCACTACCCAAATCTTGTGACCCTCTTCCCTCACTTGTGAGCAAAATCTAGAGATACCCCAAAGGATGCATTTGAATGCAGCAGCGCTAAGATCCAGAAGTGGTCAGTGGTATACGGCCGCTGGAGCTGTGACACACCAGTACACCACTGGTTGGTAAGCCAATCTCCCGCATCTTTCCACCAGTGTTCCAGGAGCAATTTATTTATTTATTTTTTTATTTTTTTTGTGGGAGCAGCAGCGTCAAAAAGTTTGCCGTTGGTCATAGCTCCAGAATTATGTGACCTAGGATGTTCAAATTCACACCATAGTGACCGACTAAAAGCCCCCTCCACACACCTACAGCAGCACCACCTGTCTGCTGAGCAAGCAGAACCAGTTTTTTGCTCGGTTTGAGGTCCACAACAACGTTCCTGCTCAGAAGTTCCCATCCCCTCCTGGCAATCACAGAGGAGCCAATCACTGACGAGGGCTCGGTGTCTCTGTCTTCTCTCCAGGAAAACGTTTGTTTCATGCTAGTTTGGGTTTTGTTGCTTTTTATCTTTATTTTTTGCACATATTTGAATTTACCTGCTGTGTACACACCCTGACGTTACTAATATGTATATTTCATGTTAGCTTCACACCATTCTCTGCATGGTCTCCTTTGTTTTGTCTGAACTGTGAAACACTTTGTAACAATGCTGATCCATAGTTAGGTTTAGTTGGGCTAACTAACTCATTAACTAACTCATTAACTAACTCATTAACTAACTCATTAACCTCTGTGAGACGTTTAACATCAAATAAGCCGTTATTCTATAGAGCCTGATTCTTTGTAATTACCAGTGAGAGGCTGATGTTACCTGACTGTCACATGTTAGTGTGGACTCACGCTTCCATCAAACAGGAACATTCTGGAAGCTTCATGTGGGTCAAAGGTCAGAGCAGCAGGAAGGCGAGAAGATTGTCAGGGACCATCAGAGCTTCCAGAGAAGATGAGCTTTTGTAAATGTGAGCTGATCTTTAATAAAGAGCTTGAATGAAAGTGGAGTCAGTTTGATCATGAATGAGCCTCGAGGAGCTTCAGACGCCCCTCTGTCCTCAGAGCCTCCAATCAGAGCAGGACAGCACCACAATAACAGGGCAGATTATGGTATGTATCAAAGTTCATGTTGAAGGCCTTTCAAGTATTTCTAAGGTGGCCCTTAGGAGCAATAAATCTGTCCCCTGTGAGTTTGATGAGACTGCACCCTGAGGTGAGAGCAGGTCCTCTTCCAGCACAGATACTGAATGAGATGCTGCTCTGAAGGAAGATGGAGCGTCTGTTCCTGCAGCAGGACATGAAAGTGGGGTTCTCTGGAGGAGAGAGTGAACACTATCAGTCAGCTCCTGGATGGACTGATGGCTCCTGAGGGTGCAGCGAACAGCAGGAGGACGATGATGAGCAGGGTCACCACGTGGATGCTTTGAGGGTTGAAGTCCTGCTCAGACTCCAGCGGTGACTCGAGGCTGCAGCTCGACTGGGACACGGTGCGCTCTGATCATGGCTGAGGTCACTGTGACACTGAGAAGGCATTAATGGAAACTTCACACCTCACTAGAATCAGCTTCCTGTGTGAAAACAGTCGATCTTCGAGCTGATCTGACATCCTGTCAGCTGACACAGCCACTCACACTGAGAACTGTATAATAATTGTGCAGCACAGAGATTCACACAGTTGTGATGAGTTCACACAATCTTATTTCTAAGAGTGTGTGGTTGTGTAGGTGTTTGAAGATGGCAGTCCACATAATCCAAATAGTCAAACTTTATTCTCAGTGCTCTGCAGCAGTGTGTTTACACCATACAGTTGTCAGCAACACTATGCATGAAGTATTTATGTTTAAATATAAACTGTTGTCTGATTATAAACCACAAGGCTCTGTCAGTGAGTGAGCTGTGACCCAGAGTCATCAAATATTTGATATATTTATGAGTAAATTAAAAATAGTGCAGAGAGACAAAAGTGAGGTCCAGCATTTTCTAACAAAGTGAAGTAAAGCAGAGCTCTGAGTGCTGATTCAGAGGCTGTGACCCCTGCTTCACCACGCTCCGTAGTGCTGCCGCCCTCAGACAATAAAGGTTTACTGTATTTGTGTTATATGATCACATTTTCTATCAGGGAAGGGGACAGTGCATTGTTGTGTGTTGAGTACTATTTCTTTAAAAAAGTGCTGTGGGTGAAAGGAAGCCAGTGTGATTACAAGAACTGGTGGGATGTGGTCTGTCTCTGTGGGTTCTTTAGGTAAGCTGCAGCTTTTTGATGATCTGCATCCTCCTGAGACCTGAGCTCATGTTTCTGATGCATTTTCAATTCCTCCTAGATATTTGTGATCAGATGGACCTGATCTGTATACAAACTAAGCTTCCTCTTTGAACAGGAAGTTGTATTTTGTTACATGGTTGCTGGACTCAGACCTGCGCGGCATTTAACCAGGTTGCCAAAACCTCTTGAACACGACATTTCCGTCTTTAATGTGGTGACAGGCTGCTTTTAAGTGCTGAAGTGAAAGTTTGCTGCTCACTCTGATCTTCATCCAGCAACATGGAAGCTGCACCCGTCTGTCTGCTGCCCGGTGAGTCACACAGAGCTCCTACACTCATTCCTCCCATCATCCCAGCTCCCACAGGGATCAGAGGGAGTCCAGGTGAAGGGCACATACTGACAAACTGAGTTTACTTGGTGCTGAAGGAGGGAAAAACAGGCAGTCAGCTTGTTCCTGTAAACACGTGTGAAGTAGGCAGCTCATCCAGAAAATGAGAAAATAACGTATTTCTATTTGTACATTTCAAAACTGTCACTTTTCTACAGTCAGAGACGTTCTCTGAAAAGCTGTGCTTCAAGGAACATGCTTTGGAAAAGTTTGCTGTTTATTTATTTTTTTAATGAAAAGGTTCATGGTCCCCTCGGTCCTGACTGCCTTCCCTCTCTTTGTTACCATCCGACTACACTTCTCCAGTCCCAGCGTCACTGCTGCAGAGCTGTGATGGGGATCAGAGAGTTAATAACTCCTGGCATAAGGGGGTACAGTGGGCACAGAGCATCTCCTTGGTAAATAGGAGAGAAATCCCTTTATTGGGCCCACAATGGGGAAACATCAGTGTGGCAGCAGGAAGGCATTATACAGGACACAATGAGATAATTTAAACACAATAAGAAAATATAAAATGATAAAAATAAACAAGAAAATATAAGAGTAGAAGAGGTAGGGTTTAAGGAATGATAAAAAAAATCTGATAAAACTGTATACAGTATATACAGTATGACCAGTGGAGATGATATGTTGGTAGCAGACACTCTTATGTTGGGCAGCAGTGCTGGTTAAAAATAAAAACTTGTATAATTAGCTTGAAGTTGTCCTCTAGTGTTGTTCTCCACATTCCCACTGAGGTCCTGATCAGGGTTATCGTTAAGGATATTATTGTAAACAATGACATAACAAAACTGGAATTGAAAAAACATTTTTATTAACTGAAATAAATAATCAGGATAATTAAAAGGAAAAAACAATAGCTAACTAAAACTACAGTACAGTACATTTCTGTTTTTTTCTGTCAGGATGGGGTGCTGAGTGTACATTAATGAGAAATAAAATGAACTTATTTGATTTTAGCAAATGGCTGCAGTGAAACAAAGAGTGAAAACTTTAAAGGGGTCTGAATATTTTCCATACCAACTGTATAATCCAGCTTTACAAAACCAACTAAAACAAACTGAAATTAGAGCTCAAAGGACCTTAAATAAAATAAACTTTATATGAAAATTACATCACATCATTCTGTGATCAACACGATTTCCACTAGACAAAAGACAAAGAACAATTTAAAAAAAAATAATAATGCACCTCGTGAACCACAACACTTAAATTATCTAAAAAAAACTGAATATTAAAATATCTTTTCTTCTGGGTTTCAGGAGGATACGTAATCCTCTTAGTTTAAAGGTTTGGTGCTACCAACTGCAGCGAATACCAGCAGGGCGGGACTTTAATGGGCTTATTTTTTACAGGCCGAGCACCACAGCATCACCCCCCATTCATCTTCATAGTGTAGTGAGTGAAGGGCATCATGGCGCGTCCTTTGACTTCCTAACATTTGGGCAAATCTATGATGCTGCAGTGTGAGTGGTTTATTCTCTGCTAATTGTAGTCAAAAAAATCAAAGGTGGGACTTTGGATTTAGCCTGCCATGATTTAGGAATGGTTCAGGTGCCTTTAAGTGAAGAATGGCTTCCAGCTGATAATGGTACCATAAAGGCTTTATTGGTGTCTCAGATGATTGGCCTTTGGTAACCCAGCAAATGCTGATTTATTCTGCAAGAGGTTCACAGGTTGATGACTTGGATGGTCTAACCTTAGCCCTGAGTGCCCAGTTTAAAGATTCAGATTTAGATCATTAGATTTTTTTTTCTGGAAGTTTGACTCTGTGACTTCTTCACAGGTGTGTGTGTGCTGCTGCTGTCTGCACTGACTGTTTCTGCAGGTGAGTTGATGGAAGTGAGAACAATCAGGTAGACTCCAACAAGAACACAAACACATTTACTCTGTCTGTCTGTCCTCCAGTCTCTCTGTCTGTCAGTCCAAACCTTCAGCAGTTCTTCAGTGGATCTTCTCCAGTGTCTCTGAGCTGTGTTGATGATGATGGACACACAGTTGATGGATGGACAGTGAGGAGCACCAGAGGAAACCAGAGTAATGAGTGTGGAGCAGCTGCAGACTTTGGAAGAGTTGTTGGTTCCTCCTGTGTTCTGGACTTCAAAATGATGTTCAGTGCAGTTTACTGGTGTGAAACCAGTTCTGGACAGCAGAGTGATGAAGTCTCCATCAGCAGTTCAGGTACAGAAAGTGATCCAAAGGTCTCTGTCTTTGTAAAGTTATTGTTACATGTGTAGTGCTGTTCTGAATCACCTGACATATGAGAAGAAACATCATCTGTAGGATTGGAGCCTCTCCCAGCTGTCATAGGGTCAGACGCAGGGTACACCTGGACAGGTCACCAGCCTGTCGCAGGGCTAACACAGTGCTAGAAAATCTCGAAAATTGACCTTGAACATGCTTAAAAAGTGCTTGAATTTGATCCTGGAAAAGCTGTACGAACCCTGGAAAAGCTCCCTGAAAAGCCTTCAGCTGATCCAAAATGCTGCAGCTAGAGTACTGACAGGGACTAGAAAGAGAGAGCAGATTTCTCCAATATTGGCTTCTCTTCATTGGCTCCCTGTTAAATCTAGAGTAGAATTTAAAATCCTTCTCCTCACATACAAGGTCTTGAATAATCAGGCCCCATCTTATCTCAAAGACCTCATAGTACCATATCACCCCAATAGAGCACTTTGCTCTCAGACTTCTGGCTTACTTGTGGTTCCTAGGATACTTCAGAGTAGAATTCACCTTATTCCCTTTAATCATTATTATTAATCTCTGTCTCTCTTCCACAGCATGTCTTTTGTCCTGTCTCTCTCCCCTCAGACCAACCGGTCACAGCAGATGACTGCCCCTCCCTGAGCCTGGTTCTGCTGGAGGTTTCTTCCTGTTAAAAGGGAGTTTTTCCTTCCCACTGTCACCAAGTGCTTGCTCATAGGGGGTCGTTTTGACTGTTGGGTTTTCTCTGTATTATTGTATACTTAACTTCTGTTTTACCCTCATCCTAACCAGACTGTAAACTCACCACCGTACAGCAAACTAACCCATTTATCATGCACTAAACAACCTTTGGATAACACAAAGTTAGTATAATTCAGTTTGTTTTGCAGGATGTTACTTAATATGAAAAACATAACTTCACATCATTTAGAGATCCAACATCTGATCTAAAAATGAGGACGTTACATGCAGGCTTTAAACTTCCAGTTTATCAGATGTCCCTGAGCAGTACTTTAAATCTAACCTCTCTGCTTCCTCTTTCTTTCATCTTTCTCTGACTGAACTTCTCTCCCTGGAAACACAGCAGCTGGACCTTCAGCTTACAGACACACTGACTGACACACATCTCTTTATTCTCGCTCCTCTTCTTTAGGGCTAGCTAGAAGCTGAAATACCGCGACCACAATTTACGGCTCTTACCTGCCCTCGGTCCACTTTAACACCCCCCACCCCCGCCGGTAAAAAAGGATGCATAAATTATATGGTTTTGCATTTTTCATCTCTTTGTAAGCATTAAGGCCCAGTGTTGGAGGATAAACTAATACAACTGGCTTCACCTCAGGAGAGTCCCCTAACTAAACGCCTTTACTGTGTTGCAAGCATTTTTAATGCAATCACCTGACCAGTATTATGGCTTCTGTACATGAGCATTGATTAGCAGCTGTGCATGCGTGTGTGTGTGTGTGTGTGTGTGTGATGCTCCTGTAATGGTTGTATGCCACTGAGGCTTCACACTTATCTTAGATAAAGGAAGTTAAACTAAATGCATGAATCCAGAATCAATGGGTGACATTGCAGTGGCCACTTCCATCTATCAGGCAGTGTTTATGCAGCCATGTCTGACTGACCACCAAATCACAGGTGGCTGATGACCTGAGTGAAGCCTTAGCTTCTGGTGATGTAACCCCCTCTCACTTTATCACTCATTTTTGTCTCTTTTATAAAGAAAAGGGTGTGATCTTGGAGATCCCAGCACTTCCTGTGATGACAGGAAGGGATGTCACTCTGCGTTGCAGACAGATCAATGGTGACACGGTGGAAGCTTATTTCTTCATGAATAGACGTCTTCTTGGATCTGGATATAAGGAGCACCTCATCTCCAATGTGCAGCAGGTGGATGAGGGTCTCTACTGGTGTGCTACTGATCTGACTGGTTCATCTCGTCAGAGCCTCCTGAGGGTCAGAGGTCAGAAAACTGACAGATTATTGTTGTTGTTGGCATTTCCCCGGCCTCAATGGAAAAGGTAGAGGAAAGGTGTGAAAGTGTGCCGTTAATGATCCAGCAGCATCACAAAGAGCAGTGGAGCAATTGAATAATAATTTAATAGATTTTCCTACAACATTTATCTAATCAGTTTCAGACCCTGACCTGTGGTTCTGGGTGCTGAGTAAATGCAGAGACATTTCAGATTAAAACTTCCTGAGTGACAAACTACCAAATGAATGAACTGACTTAATAAACCAGCTCCCTCATCTCTCCTGCAGGTCCTCCTACAACCTCTGTCAGATCTTCTGTGGCTCCTCCTCATTTGGACACCTTTCCCTTCCCCTCCACTCTCCCCCCTCCTCCTAGTCCCACCAACTCTTCTTCGCCTCTTCCTCCTCCTCCTCCTCCTGCTTCTTCCTGTGTGTCTTCATTCAGACTTGTCTTCCACCTGCTGGTCTTCTGTCCGTACTTCATCACGACCGGTCTGCTGCTGTCCATCTGCATGGACAGGACCTCAGCCACGAGCTCAGGTAGATACAAACACAGCTGTCTGCACACGTTCCTTCATATCTTCTTTTTGGTGCCTTGTATTTAGTTGGACTTCCCTTGTCTCATTGTTCTTGATTAGTTTCAGCTGCTCTCATGTTTCCAGATGTTTCCACTCTCCCAGAGTGTCTGTTAACAGACTGCTGTTGGACAGCGCTGTCATGAAACACAGTCACTGATTTTCTCGTTGTCAAGTCAAGTCATGTTTATTTATATAGCACAGTTCAGGACCAAATTATTGTTGTTACACGTCAAACATCTAACGAGTGTTTCAGAACACCCATCCAGAGCCAAAAGAGAAAAGTGTACTGTGGAGGGAAACAAAGTGAAACGATAGAACAGGTGAGGAGAAAAATCATGCCATATTTTGCCCCATAATGGGGGCACAGTATGAGGGTGAGAAACCTCTGCATACTAAGCACACATAGCAAATAGCATGGGAGCACTAGTGTGGGGAGGGGCAGGGATGGAAGGAAGCCAGCGGAGGCGAGTGGGGTCGGGTTACTGTGGGGCTGACTCAAACCCCCTCCTCAGCTAACAGTTCCTGATAGAGGTGGAATGTTCTTCAGCAGCTTGGTTTAGATCACACAGGTCAGAGCACGGGACAGCGGGGGCGTAGAGCATCTGTTCACATAACATCCAGGAGAAAATGAGATAACGGCAATCCAAGGCCATCAGGGAGCCAAATTTCTGATCTGCAATTGTTGTGGCTGTACTGATTAATTTGTTGACAGCCTTTAGTCTTTCTGGCACCTGTCAATGCAATACTGTCATCCGAATTTCTTGGTTTGTTCCTTCGTCATGCAGAAACAAATATGTATCTAAGGTCTAATCCCTCCGATTCAGCTCCAGATATGCAGAGTCCAAGTTGGAGTTTGTACTGCTCATCACAGGCAGCCTTGCCAAGGCCTGAACGGCTGTACAGACTCCCCAAATGTCATGATAAGTCAGGTATCCCTAAGTCCAATTAGGAGAAATCCCGGGATCAATAAGTCAAGTATATATATACCATATCCTCAATCAACAGTACAGCCAGACACATCATCTTCCACCCTGCACAGGAATCCATAACATAGCTAGCCGGAATGTAGACAATCAGACAACACGAGAGCGGGGTCTCCAATCTCCTCATGGTGAAAATTTTATCTTATCAATAGCTTTGAGAGACCAGCTGACCAGATCCATCATTTTAATTTCCAGTTCGGAAGATGTGTGAAGAGAAGCTCTAAAGCAGCGAAGCAGCAAGCAGGGTAGAATAGGAAGGGTTAGAGAGAGAGGAGAAAGGCATAATGACTGCAGATCCTGATGGCCAGTGTTAGCATAGGTGAACCCAGAAAGATACCCATGGTGCATTGCTCTGATGTCTTAACTCTGTCCACAGGAAACAGACCTGCCATCTCCATGGAGATGACCCGGCAGGTTGAACAGAATGCATGATGTCGCTGTTGATGTCACCACTGAGCATGACTTCTCTGAGCACTCTGAGTAAAGCCGTTTCAGTGAAGTCTGCCTGAATCTGCTGCACTGACCTGAGATCTGTCACTGTCACACTTCTCAGACTCACCACACAGGAAGCTCCAGCTTCTCGTGTCTCACAACACAAATGTTTCCTCCCATTCCTGCCAGGCACTTCCTGTAAGCCCCTGTAGCTGTTTCATCAGTGCTGCGGTCACTGAGTGGTTTTTATATACTTTATATAGTTTCTAATTACAAACATAAAGATTTATTCCTCATACCTAGTACATATTAATAGAACAAACAGTGCATTGTGTGTGTATAAAACAATAGAAAAACAGGGAGGGCTGCTTTGCTGTGTACAGCATCAGCTTATGAGTATAACACAGTTCTGTTGATATGCAAGAACAGCATCAGTTATGACTGAATTTTAACACAATCACTGAAAGATCAGGATAATAAATAATAAAATGCAACTGAAAAGGTTTTAGTGCTTGTGTTCAGCTGTTATTCAGGCTGAGGAGGCTGTACTTCATGTGGTTATTGAGATTTGATGTGTATGTGACTGAGAGGCTAACTCACTGTTAGAACAAAACAAAGTCACACTAAACATGTCTACACAATAAAAACTCAAAATCAAACAAAGCCACTCTATATGAAACTAAAATGCAGAACTCAAACTAAAATAAGAATTGAGATATTAAAATCTTTAATAACCATAAAAATGAACTGCTGGGGATTTCATTCACATGTTACATTAATGCAGCTCATCTCTGCTGTGAGGCTGATTGTGTATCAGGAGCTGCAGTTTTTTTTTCCATCAGGAGGGGAAATTAACATGAAAATATCACAGTGGAAGAGCAGCCAATCAGAATTAGCCTGGTACACATGCAGCGATGACATCATCTGCTTCGTTAACTCGTTTTAATTTTTTTATATTTGTTAAATGTTATGTGTTTTTAAAAAAGCCAGTATGTAACTTTTGTTTTTTAGACAAACAAAAAGATCCCATGTTTATATTTGGCATAAGGTAGGAGTCAGTCAGGTGAGTTAAATTGAGGAGGACTCAGTCAGGTGAGTTAAACTGAGGAGGAGTCAGTCAGGTGAGATAAACTGAGGAGTCACTCAGGTGAGTTAAACTGAAGAGGAGTCAGTCAGGTGAGTTAAACTGAGGAGGACTCAGTCAGGTGAGTTAAACTGAGGAGGAGTCAGTCAGGTGAGATAAACTGAGGAGTCAGTCAGGTGAGTTAAACTGAAGAGGAGTCAGTCAGGTGAGTTAAACTGAGGAGGAGTCAGTCAGGTGAGATAAACTGAGGAGTCACTCAGGTGAGTTAAACTGAAGAGGAGTCAGTCAGGTGAGTTAAACTGAGGAGGACTCAGTCAGGTGAGTTAAACTAAAGAGGAGTCAGTCAGGTGAGTTTAACTGAAGAGGAGTCAGTCAGGTGAGTTAAACTGAGGAGGAGTCAGTCAGGTGAGTTAAACTGAGGAGTCAGGTGAGTTAAACTGAAGAGGAATCAGTCAGGTGAGTTAAACTGAAGAGGAGTCAGTCAGAGGTCACAGGTGTGCCAGCAGGTCTGCAGGCCAGAGGGAAACGATGGTGAACTGCTCCTTTAATCTACAGAACTCACTCATCAGTGCTTCACTAAACTGGGAAGAGCAGCAGCCTGAAAGTCAGGTGACTGAAACCACCAGTTAAAATAGCCTAAGCATCACCACCACCCACATGTTCTTCAAAATGCAACAACCAAGACGTTTAATAGTTATTAAAAAAGCAATAAGCAGATTTAATACAAAAAGCCACACCAGTGTGGATAAAGTCCATTTGATGAGGTGCACACTCATCAGTGATGTTTTATGTCAATGCAACAGTTTATGGGGCAATGGGCTCTTGCAGTTTGTCTGAAACATGAAGCATACATTTATTATAATAACACTGTGGACACGACTGTAACACCAAACAGACCAGACCAAAGAAAGGCAGTCAGGCTGAAGGCTCACACATGAACCATCTGTGCACTTATATTTAATGCATACACACAGTTATATAATACACACATCTCACTATTTACAAACTGCTTTGTAAAGAAAAGCCTGAGCAGCTCATTTGTGTTTGAGCAGAATGCTGAACTGAGATCAGCACATTTCCTTTCATGCACTTCTCTGCTCAGTCTCACTTTCACATCCAGTCAGTCAGTGTGCTTCACCATCACTGACATGGCTCCTGGTTAAAGCAGAGTATTTATTATTGCTGTCAATGTCACATTTATGTGCATATGTGTATATGATGGATATGAACTTCAAATAAACAAGTATAAAACAAACGTATAACCTCAGCTTTTATTATAAAATTACTTTTTGGTTAAAATGCATGATCTAATCAGTGCCATGTTTTCCCTTGCAAATGTAATCAAACAAAATGAAGCGTACAAAAGGAAGATAAGGTTCGATGAAGTTCAGCCCAAAGCCAACAAACTGCACTCTCACAGACTGCAGGGTTTACGCAGGTTTCCTTGAACTCTGATGCTCTGCGTGTTTTTCATTGATCTTTTATTTAGTCATTAGTGCTCCACAGTGAAACGGGAGTGTTTGGCGGTTCAGTGAAAAGTTGGGATGGGATCAGGACCGTCCCACCTGCAGCGTCGTCTCTGCTGTGACGGCACTGCGAGCGCTCCACGTCACAGTCGGGGTCTGATTTTATTCTCAGTGTTGTAGACCCTTTCAACACATCACAGAGGGGATACAGTTCATCGCTGCTATGGATAAAAATAATAACAGATGCAAGGACATATAGACTGGGCAGGGGGAGTGTGTGTGGGGTGGGGCTCCCAGCAAATGGCCCCTGCATAGAAGTTCAAAGAGTTTTATGAAGGCATACTGAGGACACACACAGCTTAATAACTCTGGAGACAGGATTGTGTGCAGTCCCTGATGTTGTTCCCAAACACTGAGCAGCACCAGCATTCCTACAGTGGACATGAACAAATGGATCTAGAACATCCCAGAGATCCATCAGTACTTCGGAAGGAACCAAAAACCATCAAAGTGATGTCACAGTCACCAGAGGATCAGCCTCATTGTTCCTGAGGAGACAGAGGACAGTCAGAGACGATCAGAAGGCTCAGTCTGCTCTGATAATGACACACATGTAACATCACCCAATCACATCAAAAAACTCTGACTGATAGAAGATCAATCCTTTTGGTACGCAGTTTCTGGTGTGAGTGCAGGTAAATCAGTGTTTTAGCTTTTATTACTGTGCGCTGATGTCAGAACAAATTACAAACACTTCCATTAACATCCAACTCTGTAAAAAAGAAGAAGAGGACTTTACTCAGTGGGGGGGGGGTCCATTAGTGACGGCTGTTCTCTTCTTTCTGAAGACCTGAAGACGCTCTGCGAAGCGTGCACTGTGCCTTTCTGCAGAGGAGACCAGAGCGGTTCAGAGTCCCGATGAACTTAAACACATCATGTGGCTCTTAATGGCCCTCATCTGCTAATGTGTGTGGAAATGTTCTTCTCCTGTGTGTCTGCGATACTGCCTACAGATTTACTTATTTAATGCTCTAACCCATTTGTCAAACAGTCACTGCTTCTGAATGACCTCTGTGATGCATTTACTGACCTCTGCGATGCATTTACTGACCTCTGACAATAAGTGTCAGTCTTTTCTGTCTCAGAATGTCTTCACCCTTGGAGACGGTGCAGGTGTAGAAACCACTGTGTTTATTTTGGGGGTTTTTCAGGGTAACACTGAGGTCTCCGGTCCTCAGTGGCTCTTTATTCATCTCAGTGCGATGTGTGTAATCCTGGCCCTGTTCTTCTAGCCGGTTTTGGCCGTTCTGAAACATGTGGACTATGTCTTTGGTATCAGCACGTCTCCACTCCACTGTGACATCATTGGGCAGGTCAGCAGTGGTTTTAAAGGGCAGCAGCACAGACCTTTTCCCCTTTGTTACTTCCACCATCTCCACCTGGTAAACTAAAAAAAAAAAAAAGACAACATGAGCTGTATAGGGAAGTTATACATTTACTGACCTCAGATAGGTTTACTGACCTCTGACACTGAGCGGCACTATTTTCTGTTTTACGATGTCTCCATCTTGGCTGTAGACGGTGCAGGTGTAGACACCGCTGTCAGTATGTTGGGGGTTTTTCAGGGTCAGACTGAGGTCTCCGGTTCTCAGTGGATCTTCACTCAACTCAGTGCGACCTTTGTAATCCTGGCCCTCTTCTTCTAGCCGGTTTAGGCCGTTCTTATACATGTGGACTAGATCTTTGGTATCAGCACAACTCCACTCCACTGTGACATCATTGTGAAAGTCAGCAGTGGTGTTAAAGGGCAGGCGTACAGACGTATTTCCTTGTGTTACTTTCACCATCTCCACCTGATAAACTGATAAAATACAACATGAGCTGTATAGACTGACACAAGTGATGCATTTACTGACCTCTGACTGATCTGTTTACTGACCTTTGACACTGAGTATCAGTACTTTATGTCTTAGGATGTCTCCATCCTTTTTATAAGCCGTGCAGGTGTAGACTCCACTGTCAGAAATGCGAGGGTAACTCAGTTTCAGACTGAGGTCTCCGGTTCTCAGTGGCTCTTCGTTCATCTCAGTGCGACCTTGATAATCCTGGCCCTGTTCATCTAGCATATTTTGGCTGTTTGGATACACGTGGACCTTCGTGTGTTTGAAGTCAGAGCGTTTCCACTCCACTCTGACGTCCTGCAGCAGGTCAGCTGTGGTTATGAATGGCAGCAGCACGTACTTCTCCCCCTTTGTCACCTCTAACATTTGGAACTGGTACACTAAACAGAACACATTAGGTGTACAGACAGGCAGAAAATATGTGCTGTGCTTACTAAATTTTAAATTCTGTTTATGTTTGTTTATATGTGTACATACACATATAAATGAAAAAATAACAAGGAAGAGGAGAGGCTCTTTAGAATCTAAAGAGCTTATCTTGGAAGAGCAAAATACGTTTGGTACAACAGTGCATTCAGATCAGAATTATTCTTGCAAAACCTACTAGATGAGACAGGCTTAAAAAATAAGATAATAATTTTAAAAATCTTAGTTATAGCACTTTCAGAAAGACTTCTATTGTGATTAAATGTATTCCACATCAGGTAGATGATAGATAATAACAAATAAAACAGGTTTTTGAATTTCCCAATTAGGGCTGACAAGACTAAGAGTCAGGCTTTCAAAAGAATTAAAACTCTGTCTGGGTCTTTGATTAACTACTAAGCTGGAATTGAAGATTGCTGCTACTCCTCCTCCTCGACCTGTGCTTTGAGCATTCTGACAGTTAGTGTGACTCGGGGGTGTTGATTCATTTAAACTAACATATTCATCCTGCTGTAACCAGGTTTCTGTAAGGCACAATAAATCAATATGTTGATTAAATTATTTAAATCATTTACTAACAGGGACACAATGTAATATGGTTACTGACCTTTAACACTGAGCACCACCACTTTCCTTTTCAGGATTTCTGCTATATTGTTGAACACAGTACAGGTGTAGATGCCACTGTCAGTGATGCGGGGCTGTTTCAGTTTCAGACTGAGGTCTTTAGATCTCAGTGGCTCTTCATTCATCTCTGTGCGACCTCTGTATACCTGGTCCTGTTCATCTACAAGGTGCTGGTTACTTTGAAACCTGAAGACATTTGTGTGTATTAAGTCTGAGTATTTCCACTCCACTGTGACATCCTGAGGAAAGTCAGTTGTGGTTTTAAAGGGCAACAGGACAGACTCTTCCCACTCTGACACCTCCACCATTTCCATCTGGCTCTCTGAGAGGAGAAAAAAGAAAATTAGGTGTACAGACAGATGTTAGTCAGCGTGATCCTCCATCATCTACTCTGCTGTGGAACCAGCAGCTCTTAAAAATTGACGGGCACCCTGTTCAAGTAGCTGGAACAGGTAGGAAACTAAAAATACCCTATGTGCAATCAGGTTGAGTTATCTGTCGCCTCGTATTCTTTTGATACATAATCAGCCCCCTTTGTTTGTGTTTGTGTGTGTGTGTATAGGTGTGTGGGTGTGTGTGTTCCCACATTGTCACCACAGTCACCAGAGTCCAAACATCACCACATAGGATGGTGGTAAGAACCCAAGAAGTAGTGGAGACCTCTGTGCCAAGGGAGAAACATGCAGGAAGGTCTCTAGCAGTGCCTGGGGCCCTCGCCAAGGCACAACAGAGACCAAGAGAACAACCCGGTCCCACCCAGGCAGCCTGGGCACCTGGAAAGAAGAACCCATAGCACTGCATGACCGAGGGACAGCGAACAGGCCCAAAGCCTAGAAAGGATGCCAGCCAGCACAACCAGGACATCCAGGCACAGCTCCAACAGCACAGGATGACTAAACCCATGGGACGCCCACCCAAGCCCCCCACATCCACCACCCCCAACAGAGCAAAAGGCACCCACCCCAGAGAGCCAGGCACAGGGGCACAGCACTGGGCCCAGCAGGGTGGACCACAAACCTGCACCAGACAGGCCAGCACAGCATGGGGGCAGATAAAGGGAAGAATAGGAGAAAGGGAGAGCCACAAAGCCCCACCCACAGATGCAAAAACAGAGCCCCCGCACCGCCACATGACAACCCCTACCACGTCAAGCCCCCCTGCCCACCAGGCTAACCCCCACCCCTGAGAGCCACAGTGGACCAGACCCCACCAGTACTGGGGCGAGGAAAGAGACAGCACTAGAGGAAGAAGTGATGCAGTGATTGCGTTATATATATATATATAACTATATAACTATATATATATATATATATATATATATATATATATATATATATATATATATATATATATATATAGTATATATATATATATATATATATAGTTTTATATATATATAGTTATATATATATATAGTTATATATATATATATATATATATAAAGCTATATATATATATATATATATATATATATATATATATATATATATATATATATATATATTTTTTTAAGACTTTATAAACCCTTCCCACACTCCTATAAATGTTTCCCACTCTCTTACTACAATTTGAATGATGAAGATGATGAATTATGTAGGATTACAGTTTTTCTGAAGGCACCACTTTATCAGGTGCTTCATCAGGTGGTGCAATATCTTTGACCCCCATAAAAATTATGAACAGAATCAGTGACAAAGGGCAGCCCTGGCCAAGTCCAACACTCACAGGAACCGAGTCAGAATTATTGCCTGCAATATGAACCAAGATCTTGCTGTGGTTGTACAGGGACTGAATGTCCCACAACTATGGGCCAGACACCTCATACTCACACAGCACCACCCAAAGGACACCCTGAAGGACGCGGTTGAATGCCTTCTCCAAGTTGACAAAGCACCCGTAGACTGGATGGACAAACTCCCACACACACTCAAACATCCTCAAGAGGATGAAAAGCTGGTCCAGCGTTCCGCGGCCAAGATGAAAACCACATTGTTCCTCGTAAATCCCGGGTTCGACTAAGACCCTTCTTTCCAGCACTCTGGAATAGACCTTACTGGGGAGGCTGAGGAGTGTGATCCCCTGATAGAGCACACCCTCCAGTCTCCCTTCTTAAAGACGGGGACCACCACCCTGGTCTGCCAATCCAGTGGCAACGCCCCTGATCTCCAAGCAATGTTGCAGATGCATGTTAATCAAGAGAGCCTTACAACATCCAGAGCCTTCAGCAACTCAAGACAAAATGCTTGAATGTAGTAATTTAAGTGAATGTGTGTGAGCAGCAGTTGTATGATGTCAATCTGATTTATGGAGGATTCAGATGTTCCACAAACCTCTGACAGTGAGTGACACTACTTTCTGAAGCAGGATATTTCCGTTTTTGCTCCTGATGGTGCAGGTGTAGACTCCATTGTCAGTAAGGCGGAGGTCCTTTAGTTTCAGACTGAGGTCTTTATTTCTCAGTGGCTCTTCATTCATTTCTGTGCGGCCCTGGTAAACCTGGTCCTGCTCTGGCTGGCTTTGGCAGCTCTGATACACGTGCACCACCATGTGTTCGGGTTCAGTGAGAGTCCACTCCACCGTGACATCGTGAGGAAAATCTTCTGTTGTTTTAAAGGGCAGCAGGACAGCCTTATCTCCCTGTGAGGCATCCACCATCAACTCCTGGCAGTCTGAGAGGACAGAGCAGAACAGACAGCAGACACATCTCAGTGAACAAATGAAGCACATCAAGGAGGAAAGGAAAAGGAGAATGACAACTGCTGCTCTGAGACCTTTAAAAGATCTTCATCTTTAGTGGTGTAGAGCTTTAGTCCAGTTCTTGTGGAACCTGACATACCTCAGCCTTTGCAACCTGCTTCCCTTCCTTAAAGGTACAGCCAGTCATCTTTTTGAGGTTATTTGATAAAAAAAATATTGTTCTCATAAATATACACCGACTAAGAAAAAGGCCAGAGAGTGTACACCGGTCTGTGGAAGCCACCATGTTGCCCTGACATCTTGAATACAGTGGTGGAGATCACATCAATCACGTTTTATAGACATGGATAGAGACTGGCCACCAAAGAGGCGGATCCATGAAGGAAAAAGGAAGCATAACCGGCATCAGGATAAAATAACATCCTCATCTCCTGAGCTGAAGTCAGAGCTCCAACACAGACTCTTACAGGCCTCTCTGCAGCTTCTCTCCTCCTGCCATCAACACTGTTTCTTCTCATTCACCTTATTTACTCTGTTTATACTTCACTCTGTATTTAATCATTATTATTAATCTCTGCTTCTCTTCCACAGCATGTCTTTTGTCCTGTCTCTCTCCCCTTACAGCAGATGACTGCCCCTCCCTGAGCCTGGTTCTGCTGGAGGTTTCTTCCTGTTAAAAGGGAGTTTTTCCTTCCCACTGTCGCCAAGTGCTTGCTCATAGGGGGTCGTTTTGACTGTTGGGTTTTCTCTGTGTTATTGTAGGGTCATTACCCACAATACAAAGCGCCTTGAGGCGACTGTTTGTTGTGATTTGGTGCTATATGAATAAAACTGAAATGAACTGAAATGAGGGGTGGCTCATGACTTTTCACAGTACTTTCTGGCTCCATCAACTGGGAACAAATGAGTTCATTTGTGTGGAGGTGGGAAATAGAAGAACTCTGTGGCATGTTTCTCTCTCACATATGCAGCTCTGCTCTTCTTCATCAAACAGTTTTATTTTTGTAATCTAAAACAATGAAGGATGAAATGTGTTCATCAGCAGCTGATAAAGTAGTAGGTTATTAAAGTGTGTTAGTGCTCCTGACATCATACCTGCAGAGAACTTCATGCATTTATATCTATAAAGCATGAAGACCCCCAGAGCTGACAGGAGCACCGGGAGAAGCAGGATAACCCAGGGCCATCTTGGAGAAGGTTCTGTGGAGAACAGAAACATGAACATCATCCAAACACGATGACTTCACAGCAGGAGGAGGTCGGGTCTGAAATCTGTCACTCATTCACTTCTGTGTCCTGAACACCTGCAGCATAAAACCATTTCAGGCCCCACTCAGGTCTCTTTATTTAAAGGGCACGTTCCATCCTTTTCATGTGTAAATCATACACTCGTGGTCTATAGAAAGTAGAACTGCTATGCTTTGGTCTGAATTCCTCGTTCAGCCATTTTTGTAGTTTGCAGTGCTACGATTAGCTACCGGCAGAGAAACTCCCCCCCACCACACACACACACGTTTATTAAAGATGGAAGAGTCATCCATCCAGCCTTATATGTCCGAGCCAGAGTGTGACCCAGAGCAGGAGAATGAAGACGACGATTCACTGCGAGGAAAAAATGGAAGATTCACGACACTGGTTAGCCCGAAGTCCACGACCTTTCTAAGCAGTTCCACAGCAAACACTGACGTAACAGGCAAGAAAACATAACATGGAATAGAGAGATGTGAACAGCCTGAAAAAAATGACCAAGAAAGATTATAAAGGTATCTACACAGCACCGGGACAGGATGCATTTAAATTTCCTGCTCAAAGTACACAACAACGTGTATTTAAGGGCGAAAACAGTGGATTGTGCAGGATATGACGGCTGCTGGACACAGAAAATAAACAGATATTATGCTGAGTTTGGTCAAACTAATGACGCTGCAGTCCGGCCTCATGTCAGAGCTGTGTGGCTTTAAGGTGTCAGACATCAGAGATCAGCACCAGAAGCAGACTGAAGGCACAGAGCCTCCTGAGAGCGGCTCTGCTTACATCAGCAACACGTCAGCACTGTGAAAAACAAAGCTGTCAGAGTGCGCCCCCTGCTGGGGACATGCTTTATGTTCACACTGACACAGACTTCTACTTCATCAAAGTGTGCAACAGTTATAATAACTGTATGGAGAGCCTGAACAGCTGCTCTGTGTTCTGCCGTGTTCCTCTCTTGTTCTAGTCCTTCAATCAACAAAGTGACCTTTGACCTAACTGCTGCTTCTCCTGACCCACTGTTAAAACGTGACGTTTCGGGCGGGCATGGCCTTCTTCAGACTGAATAATGTGATGCACATGTTTATATATCCGCCCACTCTAAAGGTGGTCATGTGGCAAAATTCATCAATTAATTAATTAATTGGAAAAATTAATCTTTGATAAAGCAGTTAACCCTTTCCTGCCCGTTATATCCTACTGGAAAAGGTACAGTGATGATCATTTTTCATATGTTCGAGTTCTTTGTCAACACTATGATTACAATCTTAAACTCACCAATCAACTTGGCACCAATTTATTCCACAAAAGCACGGATAGGAGCGCCATGGTTCTTAAAGAACCTGCCCCTTTCTCAATTTAACCACATCTGACGCATCTGAAGGTCAACTGCCATCAGGTTTTTAGAACAACGTTTTAAGGCAAGATGAATGTAGAAATATATTACCTCATTCAGTCTGAAGAAACGTCATGTTTTAAAGGCCTGTTTGGATTCATTTTATCCAGGAATGCTCTGGGGTGCAGAATTCTTTGTTTCTCATTCAATTCAATTCAATTCAATTCAATTTTATTTATACAGCGCCAAATCACAACAAACAGTCGCCTCAAGGCGCTTTGTATTGTGGGTAAAGACCCTACAATAACACAGAGAAAACCCAACAGTCAAAACGACCCCCTATGAGCAAGCACTTGGCGACGGTGGGAAGGAAAAACTCCCTTTTAACAGGAAGAAACCTCCAGCAGAACCAGGCTCAGGGAGGGGCAGTCATCTGCTGCGACCGGTTGGGGCTGAGGGGAGAGAGACAGGTCAAAAGACATGCTGTGGAAGAGAGGCAGAGATTAATAATAATGATTAAATACAGAGTGAAGTATAAACAAGTAAATAAAGGTGAATGAGAAGAAACAGTGCATTATGGGACCCCCCTCAGCAGCCTAGGCCTATAGCAGCATAACTAAGGGGTGGTTCAGGGTCGTCTGATCCAGCCCTAACTATAAGCTTGATCATAAAGGAAAGTTTTAAGCCTAATTTTGAAAATAGAGGAGGTGTACTGTCTCCCGAATCCAAGCTGGGAGCTGGTTCCACAGATGAGGGGCCTGAAAGCTGAAGGCTCTGCCTCCCATTCTACTTTTAAGTATCCTGAGGAACCACAAGTAAGCCAGCAGTCTGAGAACGAACTGCTCTATTGGGGTGATACGGTACTATGAGGTCTTTGAGATAAGATGGGGCCTGATTATTCAAGACCTTGTATGTCAGGAGAAGGATTTTAAATTCTACTCTAGATTTAACAGGGAGCCAATGAAGAGAAGCCAATATGGGAGAAATCTGCTCTCTCTTTCTAGTCCCTGTCAGTACTCTAGCTGCAGCATTTTGGATCAGCTGAAGGCTTTTCAGGGAGTTTTTAGGACAGCCTGATAATAATGAATTACAGTAGTCCAGCCTAGAAGTAATAAATGCATGGATTAACTTTTCAGCGTCAATCTGAGAAAGGATGTTTCTAATTTTATAAATATTGCGCAGATGTAAAAAAGCCGTCCTACA